>JANHGB010035213.1:12386-24733 GCA_026283785.1 Coracopsis vasa
CCGCGGAGCGCAGCCGCCTGCTCTCCCTCCTCCCTCCCGACGGCGAGACCTTCGGGCGAGTGCGAAGGAACAAGCCCTCGAATCAATCGCGGCGCTGCGCTCCCCGACCGGCTGGATTCCTCTGGAACAGGCGGTCGAAAAACAAGCGGTGCCTCCCCGGGTGCCTCCCCGAGCGCTCGCACGCACGGGACGGCCCCGGGACGTGGGAGCTGCGGACAGCGAGTCCGGGGCTGCTCCCGCACAGCCCCGGCCGTGCGCTTGTCCTGAACGAGCCCTCCGGGCAGAGCAGGGGCGGCCGCGACTGCGGGACCGGGTCCCCGGAACTAGCCCTGCTGCGACGGGCGGCCGGCGGGGTGCTGGAGGTGAGCTGAGCTGCGAGGGAGGCGGCAGGAATAGCTGGGAGCTGGTCGGCTGTATTAAAGCAAGACGCTGTCGTGCTGCCGTGGCTGTATCTCCCGAGTTCCCTAATACCTCTCTGGGAAGAAAAATGCCCCCCCCCTAAGCGTGCAGAGACGCAGCCCCGACGGAAAACCTTTCAGGAGTTAGAGCCCCTATGACAAGGGTGCATCATCTCATTTAGTGCTGCTGTGGGGGCAGTCTGAAAAAGTCACAAATTTCATCACATCATACTGGGAGCATTAAGCTGTGAGTGAAGAGGAACTAGTGATACCCCTCTCAGGTGGTTTTATCCCTTTCCAAGGTCATGCACATAAATACTTTGAATGCCAATGATGAAATAATACATTCCTGGAGATTGCCCCCAAAATACATAGAAGATCTGCAGCACTGGATACATAGGAAGTACAAAAGCCCTTCCATGACCCCCATCTCCTTCATGCTGGAACAAACATCCATGTGGGTCTCCAGGATCTAGCTCTGTGGGCACCAGCCAGAGCCTCCAGCACATTCAGATTTACCCCAGCAAAGACTTGGATTCTTTTCTGTGGGACGAGGTGTGGGGAAGCCAGGTTTGTGGATGTGCTACCTTTAGAGGAAGGAAAAGGGTATTTTTTTGTTCAACCTTGAGCAACTGAGGAAGAGCAGGTTATTATTTGATAGGCAACAGCACTGTGCATCTGTTGAGAACAATGGGCTGGCACAGGTGGAAAATAAAATGAAATTTTAATGTCTGTAAAATAATGGGCAATGTTACCTTTGCTCCAGGCCTCGCTAGGGCTTTTATTCGCTCTTTACAGCTCAGATGTCAGCGCTGTGTTTAAGAGGGTCAGTCACAGAGTACACGTGGAACAGTAACACATGCATCTCAGGGAGAAGAAGGAAGGGTGTTTCAATCAAAATCGGGGCCGGGGTCTTCAAAGTGACTGTTTCAATACTAAACCAGTGGTGCTGCTCCAGAAGGTACCAGGGGACCTGCAGGAGTTCTCCCTTTCTAACAAGTTTTTGGAGAGCTCAGAAAATGATCTTTCAAAACAAAGATGTTTGTATTTTAACTCCAGAGGTTTAGGATCCACTTTTTGCCAAGCAGCATCTCATTTGCTGTGTGGTTTGATACGTCCCTTTCAGGCGAGAGGCAGCTGGTTGCAGGGCAGCGCTGCAAGTCCCGGCGGTGCCTCAATACACAGTAAATGCTGCCCCTGGTGTTCCCGAGGAGGAAATGCCCCAAATCCGTCTTTCAGCTCTTCAGGTTTTGCCCAGGAGACCCTGGTGAATGTCACCGCTCTCACGTTTGGATTGGCTTGTTGTCAGCTTTCTTAAACGCAAACGGTTCTTAACATTATTGTAACAATAGTCACAATTCACATCGTAGGCTTTCTAATACACGTGATAAAACATTAATGTAACAGGTCCTGAATAATTAATTACATTTTCCTTCACTGATTTGTGACCACTTACATGACATTGCACCCTCACACAAACTGTCATGCTTGAGCAGTTTTTCTACGTGAATCCCCTATTGCTGTGGAAGATCTGAGTTCCCCTCATCGGCAGCCCCTTCCAGAGCAGCAACACACTTGTGCTGGGTTCACAGCCAGGAATTCTCACCATAGACATCCCGTTGTGCTAATAACTTTCCAAAAATGGAACAAAGAGGCTGTGATGAACCAGTGTTGCTTAAAAACTTGAGTACGTGCTCCAACCGAGGCACACACCTCTTTATCTGTGTTTAGAATTAATTCCAAGTTATATCAGCTCCACCAGAATGGCACATACTTAATCAATCCTATGGAGGATTTTGGAAACTGAAGCTTTACATTTTCAGCCACATCCATTATTTGCCTTTCAGCGCAGGTTCTTGGCCATTTCAAGCAACTGCAGTTACGTGTACGTGTATTTCCTGGGGTATTCCTAGCCAGGCAGGCTCACGTGCCAGGCAGCTCACCTGGTGAACTGTTTAACTTTGAGGCAGAGCCTGACTGTCTGACTACACCTGAGTAAGCTTTCTTGTCCTTAAGTTTCGGGAACAAGGTACATGCAATTATTGCTCTGTTTAAACTGTAAAATAAGCAATCTTATGGCTTGTTTTACACACATACACACCAGTTTTTTAATTAAGAATATAATCCCTGGAGCAATCTAAAGAAACTGTGTCTACATCCTATTTAATAAACAGGGAAAAATAACCCAAACAACCCAATGCCATCACTTATTACCTAGAAAAATACCAACATTGAGTGCAGTGGAGCCACTGGGGGGTTATTATCAGGTTCTTTCAATACCATTTCACGTATTTCTCACATTATTCCCTGGCTGGTAGATCATACTTTCTTACATTCTTTTTGTATAACCTCTAAACAGAGATTAGGAATTGGTACTTCTTCTTTCTCAAAGGAGAATCAGAAAGTCAACTTTATAAAGCCTGTTTTGTGTGCACTGGAGTGGTATTGTATTTACACATGTTTATCTAACACACCCACTCTGTTTATCCAGAAAGACTTAAAAAAGGATAAAAATACAAGTCTCTCTGTATCCAAAGAAAATCAAACTAGAGGAGGTAAGCATGGGAATTGCCTGCAATTGCTGACAAACTGCTAGAAACGCTGCTTTGGGAAACAGGCAACGACTTCACTGTCAGTAACAGCTATCTACTATTGATCCACAAAGACTTTCTTTCCCAAAACTGACAGATGCAGTGAAAACTTTTCCTATGTTACTGCAAGAACTGGACACAGAACATAGACCGAGAAGAGCCTTCTCTCCCAGGAGTATAACACGTTAGTAACCCTGATCTTCTGCGTAAATACCTCATGTGAACTTTATCGTAACCACAGTCTCCGGTTACAGAACTTCAACTACAGCAGGTTATCGAAACATTGCAGGAACAAAAGTAATTTCCAAGTATGACCATTAATCACCCCTGCCAAGCCTAATCACCTACTGAGCTCTCTTCATTGTTCCATTAAGACAGGTACTTCATCTTAATTAGAACTACTACTTCAAAAATTAACACTAAAGACAATTAAAAATGGCCTAGCAGAACAAACGTTACATTCTCTCACCCCCTAACTCCATCAAATTCTCTAGTGTGGAAAAGGAAGTATGAAGGACCAGTCAGATTTCTGACTTCTTCCATCATTGGAAAGCCACACAGATTTTTTCTACCAGAAATACCAAGTATTTCTATATATAGACAGTCTATAGGGGTAAGAGCCCCCTTTGCACTGCGTGCTGTATAACCACCATTTACAGCTTGTCCTGGAAAACTGGATCTGCAGTTTTACATGTATAGTGCTTCTAAACAATCTTTTTATTTCCTGTGGTGAAGATAAATGTAAACGTTATGTCATGATGCTTCAGACTCTGTCTTGCAGAAACTCTTCAGGTAAAACCATGACACTTACTGAAGGCAATATCAAAGATGAAGAAAGACTATACCTGCACAAATACTGTGTCAGCCCCTACCAAGCCAAATCGAGTATTGGTTTCCTAATGAAATAGGAACCAGTGATGTTGATTTGAGGCACGGTCTTAGTCCAACTGGTGATGTCACAGACAAGATTTATACACTGATGGAGGTGCTTTCTTTCAAGAAGCTCAGCAGGATACTTTTATATCCCTCTTAAAAAAACCCAGACAGATCTGGAACAAAATGCCTGCGGGAACAAGAAAGAAGTTGAGAGCTCACACCTTTTAGGTTAATGCAGAGGAGGTGATAAACGTGATCTGGGACGTGGTAGGTATCAAAAGATGAGTAAAACTGATCACCGGAACAATTTTCTTTTTGATCACAATGTATGTAGTCTTGAAATAGCATCAGTAATCAGCAAGCCAAAATTTCACAAACTTATTTTGTAACTTGTCAGCAAACAGCTCAAATGTGGCAAAATGAGAAATCGACCATTTTGACAGCAAAGATTTTAAATAAAAATGATACAGTCTTGAAAGTTTCCAGAAAATTCCAAAGGCGGCAGAAATTAAGATCAGTCAGGAAGGCTCTGAGAGGACATACTCCATTTCATGGTACAAACCTCAATTAGTTCAGAACAGTGTTCCTTGGTAAGAATGAAGTTACACCAAACATGAATCTTATTTTAGTATTCTAAAGAAGCCAACAAAAGTGTGCAGAGGTTTTGTTAACAGAAGGAAGTGGGGCATCAAGGGACATTACCCTTCTTAAAAGGGATATATTTGAGATGGATTCCTGAGCACTTGCTTTGGTAACCAGGGAGATAGATATAAGATATATAAAATCTCAGAATATTTACATATCTAACTCACAGTTCAGGTATGGAAATAATATCTGCAACATAAGTTTACTTAAGAGTAAGCCTCAATCTGTTTACTGGGATTTTTTTATCTCAGTTTTATAAATCTTGTATCTGTATGGGGGACAAGGGAGAACCGATGATACTCGCTCATACTAATAGCACACAAACCATTGCTGCAATTGAACTGCTAAAATATAAGAGCAGCTCATTTCTTACAGTGAATGCTGGAGGAAGGGCACTGAACAACAAATCAAAGGTACAGTTTCTATGGTAAAATGCAGCAGATGTTCACCATTGCCTGGCAAATCAGTGTATCTGGTTACCAGTAGAGGGGCAGAGCGAATGCAGGGATTTCTTATGGACAAATCCATGAGAAATAAGGTTTCAATTTCTTTGCTTCTGAGATAGTAACTTGTTAAAAAACACTTCTTATACTGAGGGCCCCGGAGCTGATCACAGGACTGCAGGTGAGGTCTCATGAGAGCTGAGTAGAGGGGGAGAATCACCTCCCTCAACCTGTGGGCCACGCTCGTCTGGATGCAGCCCAGGATCCAGTTGGTTTTTTGGGCTGCAAGTGCACACTGCAAGGTCACGTCCAGCTTTCAAATTGGACAATACAGCACTTAAGCTTTCCCAACTCCTCAAAAATCCCCTGGCCCCAAAATAGTCTTGATTTGGGCTTCATGTGATTCAGGTAAGCTATGCATCATGTTTCTGAGTAACTCCTATTTTCTGTTAAGCTCTCCCGGAAAAATTCTTATCTTGCATGGCCACATTAATTCATTCTCTTTAATTTTTTAGTTACTGCAAGTTGTTGCCATTATGTTTGCACAACGTAATTTGATGTTTAAAATCTCAGTAAATTGCCCCAGCTGCTTATCAGAGGCAGCAATGTGGGCCCAAGTGTTCATTTAGAGGCTAAGCCAGACTCAGTCTGTGTGACGCCTATGTGACTCATCACCTGCTCTCTAAAGAGAGGATGACTGCTGTGCTGCAAATGGAGTCGGGACTGCAGACTATTTCCTCTGTTGCCTTGCAACAGTCTATACTGACTCCTCAGAGGGGAAACAGATCTTTGCATTTGGGTCCTGTTTATTGTAACTACCATTCTAAATGGTTGGACTTACTTGCAGATAACGAGCAACAAGGAAGGTAGATGCAGGCCATACATTCTCGTATAACACAGCCTTCCACTTCCAAATGTACCTTCTTCAAAAGGTCTCAGCATCTCCAATATCTGAAAGGGGCCTACAAGGATGCTGGAGTGACACCTTACTTGGAGTATTGTGTGCAGTTCTGGTGTCCTCAACATAAAAAGGATATGGAACTGTTGAAGCAAGTCCAGGGGAGGGCCACGAGGACAATCAGGGGACTGGAGCACCTCCCGTATGAAGACAGGCTGAGAAAGTTGGGACTGTTCAGACTGGAGAAGAAAAGGCTGCGTGGAGACCTTGTAGCAGCCTTCCAGTATCTGAATGGGGCCTATAAGGATGCCGCGGAGGGACTCTTCATTAGGGACTGTAGTGATGGGACAAGGGGTAATGGGTTAACACTTAAACAGGGGAAGTTTAGATTGGATATAAGGAAGAAGTTCTTTACTGTAAGGGTGATGAGCACTGGAATGGGTTGCCCAGAAGCTGTGAATGCTCCATCCCTGGCGGTGTTCAAAGCCAGGTTGGACAAAGCCTTGGGTGACATGGTTTTGTGTGAGGTGTCCTTGCTCATGGCAGCGGGGTTGGAACTGGATGATCTTAAGGTCCTTTCCAACCCTAACTATTCTATGATTCTGTGATTTCAAACTTTTCTATCACCTCTCTGCTTTTATAGGGTTTTTTTTCACATAGCAATGCCAACTGCATGATGAAGTTTCGGAAGAAACAACAAACTTCTGAAGAGCATCCCATGTCAGTATATTTGCTTTATGTGAGAAGCTGTTTTGCAGTTGCCATGGCAGCATGGTCAGCGGAACATGGGTCAAACTGCACTTTGGGATTTTCTGCCTCATTTTCCCATCTGCAATACCAGGACCACAGCAGTGCCCTCCTTACAGGCACTTTGGAGGGACTAAGTCATCAGTGTAACCTGGTAGGCACTATCAGACCTCACTATCAGTGAGGCCCCAGTAATTTCTTTTATTAAGGAAGATGAAGTATACTGAGGTTAAGTGACTTTGAGCAAATTAAGAAGAAAGCTGATGCTGCTGAGCCATCTTTGCTTTCTTGGTGTAACCATAAACTTGGCCATGGATGGGGTTCACACAAACAGAAAGCTCTTAATGATGTCCTTACAGACATGCAGAAGATAAGAAGCTGTTAGTGGCAACTGTAAGCCTAGTCATAATATACAGTGACCACACGGTATCTTCTTTACGACATATATCTTTCATTCTCAGTCTGGCTACACAGTTACATGCTGGCAAACACAACTTGCCAACTTCTCTATGGCTTTTTATGAGATGCAGGGGGAGGAATGTCCCTGTTCTGTTAAGTTCAACCTTAAATTTTCTTAGATTCTGCACGTATTTAGGGAGGAAAAAAAGGAAAGCCTGGGTTACAGTCATCCATTGTTGAATTTTTGCACCATGATCTGTTTTGGTAAGTGAGAGCAAACGGGCTGAGAAGCTCAGATGAAGATAACTCTGCTTGCTTAGTTTTCCCATGAAGCTGCAGGGAGATTTGAATCTTGGAAAGACCCAAAATGAAAAAGTACAAGCCTGATTACAAACTCCATGCAGTCGCTGTCTAGCTTCTACAGACAAGGGTAGTGTTGTTTAGTATTCACAAGTATGAAGTTTTACTAATCTGTTTTTAAGACTGACTTAATGCCACTTGTCAGCCAGCAACTCCATTTTAATTCCTAACGAAACAACAGTTAAAACCAACACAAAATACCAGGGGAAGAGAAAGACTTGAAAGAAAGCAGGTAAAAGTGGTATTTCCAGTTCTGCAGATATGTATTTAACTGAGTGTTGGGTACATAGGGAGTACTCATCTGTGCTCATTTACAGTGAATCATTGTCAGCAGGATTGAAACACCTCTATAAAAACCTTGTGGATGTGACAGCCAAGGTCATTGACAAGTATCTGAAGGTTGTACACAAAGAGGGTGGGAAAGATTTGTTCAAGCAGCAACACCGAAATTAATAGTGTGAAAATAAGAAAGGGCAAAGCTCCTTGCCAGTGAAATCAATTTGGATGTAGAGTAATCTGCCCCAAGGGAAGCGGAAAGCCTAGATCATTTTCACATTTAAAACAACTCTGCTAGTCTTAAGTACTGTGGGGAGTAACACTGCAGTGCTGGGAGAGAATGGGGCGGTGAAGGGAAAAGAGCTAAACAATAAGCTTCTCCCAGGTCTAATGTTTGTGTTTCTGTGATGAGGTGCTCACAGACCCAGCTAAGATCCAGCATGGGCTCACACGTGAACCCGTCTCAGCGTCCTTAGTGCAACAGTGACAAAAAAGCCTCAAAGATCAGTGGAACATTGGTGCTCACTTGGCAAAGTTTTGGGACTGTTGGATCATCAGACCAGACCCACAGACTTTCCTACAGTGCACACTGTAATACCTCTATCTGCCTGATATCTAAGCCTCAGTTTTGGTCAGATATTTTATCATATCCTTTTCTTAACTCTGATTCCCAGTTGACTGCTGGTGCTTCTTCAGATTTACAAATGAAATTGAGGGTTTGGGTCTCCTCTGTGCAATCTTTTGAATTACTCTCACTAACAAATAAAGCTGCAGAAGGTTTTAGCTATCTGTGGTGTTAAAAAAACCCCCATTCTCCTTCATCACTGTGTTTTGTGGAATCATTTATTTGTGCAATCAAGTGCTGTGCACTTGACTTGTGCAAGTGTAAACTGCTTCATGGAATGGACCAAGAATAAGTTGTATAAAGATCTTACACTTGTTTTGTGAAGTAGCATTGGAGAACAATACCTACATGTTTTCAAACTATTCAGTGAAAGATAATTGGAGCAGACTTCTCTAGAACTGTCCTTTTAAGTTAAAAGGAAGAGTGATTATGCTCACTGCTGACTGGTGTAGGAGGCTGAATTATGGCATGGGTCTGGCTCAGGTGAATCATACCTGGGACATGGTTTTCATTTAAAACATTGATTTGTTTAGGCCATACAGCTAAAATTTTGAAAACTAAAGGCATGGGTGAACAGAAATAAAGTCAATCTCTGAGACTGGTGTGAGGTTTGTGTAGAAGATGAAGTGTCTACATCTCCCAGTAATGAATCTTGCGCTACCGGTCTCACAGGTAGGATATCAAATTAAATGGTCTTTGCCATTGCCAAGGTTGGTAGTTCCTTATCATGTCCCAAACGGGACCTGTGAGTCACTAAGTTGATCATAACTGAACTGCTTGAATTTGAATGAGCCTGAAATAAAGACTTGAGACTGCGTCATCTTGATGAGTGTTACCGCTTAACTCCACTCTTCTGGAGCTTTGTGTGAACTCTTACTAGAAGAAAACTTTGTTCTGTTCTAGGTCTTTGACAAATTCTATTGCCACCACTATACATGCTTTTTTCCATCCACTTCTTTAGAAGAAAAGCCAAGTAACTATGGCATCAGCTATACATACATGAAAAATTCCTACCGTTTAACTCAGGGCATTAGACAATAAGTTATGAAAATAGCACACACATGAAGTTAAACTCAGCACAAATTTCTGCTGGAACAGCTTAGGAGGAAAGCAACTAAATCTCATCTATAAACTTTGGCATTCTACCTGTGCTAGCGAATTTTCACTGTGTTATATTTAATCTTTGACCAATTTATACATTATACTACATACCTTTATGTCAGTGATTCTGTTAAGCATTTCTCTTACCTAAGCAGGGATGGCACACACTTGCTGGGGGATGGAAAACACTGATACTACAATCCCTAACGTTATGGCCACCTAAGAAGCAATATTATAAACAAACTCCACACGATTATCAGGCTAAAAAACTGGAAAATCTATGAACTACATGTTTTTAAATAGCTCATTAATGGAAGAAAATACTTCATCAGTATTTTCTTTGACTGACAGCTGCCAATAGGCAGAAATAACCCTAAAACCCCAAGTTCATTAAGGCATGCCAGTTCCTTGCTAGGGTCAACACTACTACTGTAGCATAAAATAGAACTGAAGACTCATTTGTTTTGCTTTACTACTGACAGTGACCTGGGCCTAACAGGCACTAGTATTAAATTACTGCATGTCTTTGTGGAATGCCTCAATATATCCTGGAGCATCAAGACACCATACAGTTAAATTTTCCTGTCTATATGCTGTTTTGTCATCTGAATTTCATTTGATTACTCCAGCACAGGAAAGAACTAGTTGCTGATGACAGCAGTATTTCTAATGCACCTTGCAGAAGTGCTGAGCAGAATGTGTTCAGCTCAAGGGGAACGGTCAGGGCAGCCCAATAATATGGGCTCAGGTCAAACCAGAAGTGCAGCCACTGCCTGGCACCAGCTCCAACCATCATGAAGTGTGAAGACAGGACTACAGAGGATGTGAAAATGCATGAAAGAGCAAGGGCAGATGGACAAATGAGTCTCCTCCAAGATGAAAGCTGCATTGGCAGGAATGATGCTGAGATCTGATTCTTCCATGTTACCTTATGCTACCCTCATTTCGGAGGTCTTGCAGCCTTTGCAAGAACTTAACTCCAACAGAGAGAAAACCAGAAGCAAGACAGGAGCAAAGTTAGATGGAGAAAAGCAATTTGTTTCTCCTCCCTGCGCTGGGCAATTTAACACTGAAGTTCTGGAGAGTATCTTCAGGCCTACTCATGCCCTGTGCCAACAGACCTAATGCTGTGCCCCTGGGCAAAGCAGAAAACACTGCTGCTCAGCAATCTGCTCTCAGTAATTTCCACCAGCTTCTTTTTGACTTCTTATAAGGATCTACATTTAAGAATGAATTAGTGATGAATTCCTGCGGCATGATTTCACATTACTTCTTTATCCTTGCTATTAATTCCCGTTTTATCACAGAGGAAGCATTCTTGAATGACTTCTGGAGAGTTACAACTAAATTCCAACACTGCAGAAACAATGGTTTTGTAAAAGATTTTATGCCAATTAGTAATGGAGATGTAAACACAGACATTTTACGACATGAGTGATTTCCAAAGCTTATTTTAAGTTGCACACATGAAAAATCATTCCCATTCTTTGCTTACAGCAAAGCGAATTTCAATCATTCTGAGACGGGGGAGTGTACAGTAAAATACTGATTCACAACTCCAGCAAATAAATGACATGCAGAGTGATTTTCTATATAAAGCTCAGTTCTGAGTAGCAGGGGATTTTTTTCTTGTCTGTCATTATCCCACCTGTAGCTATACATGAAAAGAAGTTCAGGAGCCTGCACTATTTCCACAGCAACAGTGCAATTCCTATTGGCACCGCAGGAGCTGCATGCTGGGCTAAGTAGAGGGTTTACCCCTATGTATTTCTAGATAGCTTTGCCTAACCTAACCTAACCTAACCTAACCTAACCTAACCTAACCCAACCTAACTTAACTTAACCTAACTTAACCTAACCTAACCTAACTTAACCTAACCTAACCTATCCAAGCATTTATATTGTATACTTGGCAATGTAGTAATGGAAGAGTATATTCAGAATATTACAAGTTCCTGATTTATTCACTGCAACCACTAGTGCAAAGATTAGCTCGAAAGTGGCTGAGATGTCTATGTTAGGGTTTTAAACTGCACAGTCCAAATAAGGCCCTGTGGTTCTTAAAGTTTACACTATCATGTCTGATCAAGATAAAGCAGATAAGGACTGTAAATCCTTGACACACTTTAGCCTTGTGAAGCAGTGAAGGGCCATAACCATGTCTTGAAATGGCTGCTGTGTTTCTTAGAAGATGCACCCAGTTAAGGTTCAGAGAAAAGGGATTCACTGCATCTAGCTTGAAACATTTACTTTGTAGGTGCAGAGGTAGTGACCCCAGGCTCCCTCTACAGCCTGAGCATGATTCATAACATCTCTTTTAGACAACAGCGGCAGGTTGGTGCTCTTGACTGTAAAGAAAGAGAGACCTGTCCACTGTGGGATTTTTGAGGTGGACAAATATAGTTTAGGAGACAGCAAATTCATATCTATATACTGAAATATATATATATATACACATATATATATACTTGTTCTGTCAATGCAATGTAACCCACTGCGTTACCAGGCTTCCCCAAATCAGTAGCTAGGTCCATAACAAAGACGCAGGTTTTTGAACACACCCAGATTGTGGATTTTCTTCTACTATTTCCTCAGGATCAAATACTTTAAGAAATCCATTCATTGTGTCAATTATCTTTAGAAATGCAAATAAAAGTTGTTCAAAATGCACCAAATATGTGTAAAACTTTCTGAATATGGACTACAGAACAGTTTCTCCTGAAAAGTGGTGAAACTTTATACAGAGAAAACTTAAGCCTAGTAAACCAGCGAAACTCTTGATAGGCAAAGAGAAGGGATACATAGTTTAATATATATGCAAACTTTCTAATTAGAGAAGCAGGGATTCATCTGAGATTATCACCCTTTTCTCTGCACTGGTACACCCAGATCTGTCCTAGCAAACCACTAGCACAGATGCTATTGCTGAGACCAGGGCAGGTGTGACTGCAGGTTCTGCTTGTTGAAGATGAAGACAAAACATCCAGT
>JANHGB010035220.1:0-13947 GCA_026283785.1 Coracopsis vasa
ACTTGTTCCAACAGTTCCATGTCCTTTTTCTGTTGAGGACACCAGAACTGCACACAACACTCCAAGGGAGGTCTCACAAGAGCAGAGTAGAGGGGCAGGATCACCTCCTTTGACTGCTGGTCACACTCCTTTTGATGCAGCCCAGGATACGGTTGGCTTTCTGGGCTGCGAGCACACACTGCAGTCGGCTCATGTTCATTTTCTCATCAACCAGCACCCCCAAGTCCTTCTCCACAGGGCTGCTCTGAATCTCTTCTCTGCCCAACCTGCAGCTGTGCCTGGGATTGCTCTGACCCAGGAGTAGAATCTTGCACTTGTCATGGTTAAACTTCATAAGGTTGGCATCAGCCCACCTCACAAGCGTGTCAAGGTACCTCTGGATGGCATTCCTTCCCTCCAGCGTATCAACCAAACCACAAAGCTTGGTGTCATCGGCAAGCTTGCTGAGGGCGCACATGTCTGAGTATACGCAGCAAGAAGCCCAATTTAAAACATAACTTTAGTCAGACACTTCATAAATAAAAGACGTCATGCTTCCTAATCTGTGAGGCTGTGCTAGGAAGGAAAAGACAAGCCCCTAAGTAAGAGAAGACAGAAGGGGAGGTACTATATGCAAATATTTCTAATTGCTGGGTTAAGTAGTTGTGCACAGACATCTTAATTCCAGTTGTCACCAGCTGTCAGGTAAGGCATTTAGAAATAATGCCATCAACAGCACAATCCTGCATCTGTTACTGAACTTAACACAATTGAATACATGTTCTGAACGTTGTATTTTCTAAGAATGTTTTAAAAAAAACTTGATATGAACTTGATGTCTTCTAGTTTTGAAAAATATATTTTAGAAGATTTTTCAGCAGTCTACTCAAAACTGTAGAAGCATGGAAATTAAACATCGATAGAAAAATAAAGTACTTTCTGTACTTGCTCAGTGTATAATATGATGAAGCAGCACATCTGTTACATTAGAAAACAAAGTAAGGCAAAGATCCAACTCATCAGTACACACAGCAGCCTTGCTATAAAGGGGTGCAGTTTTATTGCTGAAGTAATTTATTTCTAAGGACACTAATGTGTTTGCATTTCATAGATAGCAGGATTTAATAGTGAATGTATCTCCCAATAGGTAATTGAACATAATTCTGTCACTTTATCAACAGGAGTGCAATATTTCCATGTTCTAATTCTGAGGAATATAACATTAAATTATCATTACTAAATAGTCTACATCAACTTAATTAGATCTAATAGCTGAGTTAAGTGATATGCACTGTCATTAGTATTTATGGCATCATGCACTTACGCTCTAAATCTGCAGGCTATTAATTTGCCTATAAACATCTTATTAGGGACACTTTGCAATTTTCTACTTTACAGCTAAGAGGTGGATCACGGTTTCCTCAGGCTGCAACAAATATAATTCGGTTTAAGAAAGTTTTTTGCCATCCCACATATGGCCTAGCATTGTTTAAGGACAGAGTCTGTAAAATAACTGCATTTGCCGTTTCATTGCCTTTTGTCATTTCTCCAATGCCTCTCCAGTACACTGTTACTCCATCATTTTCCAAGGGATCCTACAAGACTCCTCCAAAACAGACATCATCAACAGTACAGCAACAAGGGGAATTCCCCTGTAGGAAATCAGGCTTTTCTGCATACTATGAAGGAACTGCAATGAGAGCGATGACTTTTTCTTTAGTGTTTACTGCCTCTACTGCCTTTAGCTAACTCTGCGGCTGTATACTATTTTGAAAAGTTGTCCTGAGAAGCCAGGCACATTCCATAAGTTAATATGTGAAACTTACAGAATTCGTAAGAAATGGAATGAAAGAAATGCAGAAGCTAATGAGGTCTTGCACATTCTGTTCTTACTAGCTACACAGAATTATAATCAGATAAAAATGATGCTCAATATAATAACAGGATACAGAATCAGAGAATGGTTGAAGTCAGAAGAGACCTCTGAAGGTCATCTTAACCAAACCCCTGTTCAAGCAGGGTCACCTGGAGCAGGTTTCATGTTGAATCTTTTGTGCTTGATATACAGTAAAGGCTTGATACTGAAAACCTCTGCACTTGTAGCCTGCTGAAGTTTTGAGGATCCCTGCAGCAGGCTTAACCTAATCTCACCTCATCCAATTGCTTCCTGAATGAGATAATTTCGTCACACAGGTCAACACTAGAAGTAATTGAGAACAACAAGCTAAAAGGAGGAAAGAATTATTGTGTAGACCCATACACTGCTCAGGAACTGTGGCAACCTGAAATTTAGCATTATTTGTCTCTTTGCCTCTAATTGCAACCATGGACTGACATAAAGACAGTATTGTACAGTTATACGTATGGACATATGTATTGGGCATATCAGAGCCTCAGACAAGGAGTAGCCAAAGGCTCAGTTAGATGATTTAGCATAGCTCCTCTTTGCATCTGCTGTTATGAAGATTTGGGATTCTCACTTTCAAAAAACCTCTGAAATGGAGTGGTTTACTTGAAACTGTAGCACCTTCTGCCATCTATGTCAAAACATAGAAAATAACCAAAATAATTAGTATTCTTGAAAGATTAAACTTGCTTCATGCAATGCCTTCCACAGCAATTCAAGCTTTATCTCAAAACTGCCTTAGTCATGACAGTTTCAATGTTTATTTTCTAGCTTATCACAAGAGACTATAGTTCTATAGTTTGGGATTGGTACTCCCTCTTCTCTGTTTTACAGACTGTTACATGTTAAAAGGAATAGCTTCCACAGAGCACGATTTTCTGTTCTAAGGAGATAGTAATGATTAGCATTTATTTTGTAGTCATTAAGGTTACAAAAAATGGGTGCCTTCATTTACATGTGATCCATTACATTAGCTACAGTGCATATTTATACAGATCTACCTAGGAATAAATCCTTCGGATTAAGACCATTCATAAATTACAGTTCCATGCAGGTATCCTCAATTTCCAGAGGAAGGCTCTTTTAACATATTCTTTCAGAAATCCTAATCTACGTACACAAGAAATACCCAAGTCAGAGCCATATACAACAATTAAGTGATATAAGGATAAACTTAAATACTTTAAACCTCAATAAATATGCAGATGTTTTTAGAACATGTACTTAATTTTTTTTCTCATGGAGTCTCCAAAAACTACAATGTTAAAACAAGAACTAGAACAGAGTCTAAAATTCCAGGTTGATTTGATCTGGAAAAATGAGGATTTCTGAATTTTGATACAGTCTCCTGCTCATACCTAATTTTCCTCTACTTTTTATAGAATAAGAAGTTAGCTGAGTGTTATATGTTTATATAAATTTTTGACACAAAGAGCTCATTTAAGATGGTATCTTTTCTTAAAAGATTGCCACTCAATCTCTTTGAGCTGTGGATGGTATCTTCCTAAATACCTAAGCTTCTTTGGGACAGAATAAAAGGAAAAATCAATCTTTCCCAGGGATGAACCCTGCCTTTTAGCTTTGAATTGTGATATTTTGTATTTTCAAAAACTAAGGAATGGGGAAAATTTGTGCTTCATCTCTATGCTTTTTCATCTTCATTTTCCTTTTGAAGTGTAAAGAAAAGTCCAGACAGTATAGTATGCTAATGGTTCATTGTATCTCTAAGCAAGGAAATGCTATAGCCCCAGCTATGAGACATTATATGGGTCTGCTTACTTCTAAACTAAAGGAAACATTTTGTATGGAGAACCCTGCAGTGTTCACTATCCCATTCAGTATGTGAAAGCCATGTTATTTGCTATAGCAATTACTCAGAGTATCATAGAATCTCATAGGATCATTTAGTTTGGAAAAGAACTTTAAAACCATGGAGTCTAATCTAGTACTGCCAAGACCACCACTAAACCATGTCCTGAAATGCCACATCTACACATCTTTAAAATACCTCCAGGGATGGTGACTCCATCACTGCCCTGTTCCACATTGCCTGCTCCAATGCTTAAAAACCCAATGAAGAAATTTTTCTTAAAATCCAATCTAAACCTCCCCTGGCACAACTTAAACCACTTCTTTTGTCCTATTGCTTGTTATGTGGGAGGAAAGACCAACACTCACCTTGCTACAACCTACTTTCTTACATCCGAACTTACAGTCCTCAAAATGTCTACATAACTTCTGCTTAATACTAGAGCCTAGATGGAGGTATCTAAAATCCACCAAGTTAGCTCTCAACAAGATTCTAAATTTTTCCTTCTAGGCTTGAAGAGATGACCACAATGTTGATACAGATGACTAGTTTTAGTGAAAATCACCATTCAAAGCAAAACATAGGCAAATACAAGAAATTTGTGTTTTTAAAATAGCTAAATTAGTCTCAAATGTTCCAAGGGTATGATATGAGGAAATTTACTGAATTATAGAGGACAATGATGCAGGCAAAATAATATTTTTACACAAATAGCCCTAAGATGTATGCTTCCTCAAAAGGTATTACAAGAAAGACAAATTGCTTATGTCTTTAATTTCATGAAGTGTGTGAGGGAATCATTAAAGTATATACACATAATTATCTGGAGTATGGGTGAAAAGACATTCAAAGACATTCAGCGATTTCATTAATTTTATAACTGAAGACTGAGAACTGGCAAAGTAGAGGGTAACAAACGATGAATGGCTGTCATTATAGCCTAATAGAATATTAGGATGATTCTGAGTTTACAAAACTAGTTGGCTTTGACGTATATGCAGAAACATAGAAATGTGCATGTACGAGTTAGTTACACCTTCAAATCACTTCAGTCATGGACACTGTAGAAAAATGATTCATACTCCCTCCCCAGTGCAATGGGCCAGACTAAAGTGTTCAAAGAACATTTTACTTTTCTCCCTTTCTAAAGCAGAAATGGCAAGACTGGCAACTGTATTTCTGTGACACAACTTGAAAAATCATATTCTTTTGACATTCAAAATTTAGTTTACGTTCTCTCGTAGTAGCACATATGTAAGAGTTTGTTACTATGTATGTAATAAATGTAATTAATACATTTTATACAGATTAGCACTTCTGGTTGTTAAAAAACCATTTAACGCTTGGTGCTTTGATTTATGAAAGTAAAACATGGAAACAATTAACTCCTCTTGCTACATTTCTTGAAAGGAAAGACACTGCATATTCCTCTAGACAAAAGACAAGAAAAAGCGGTTTCAAGGAAACAATAATACAGATGCAGTACACAAAATCAAATAGATTTTGATCAATATCTTGAAGAGATTTTCAAGAAGCATGAAGAAAATCAGTGATTTATCCACAATAACAACCCCCCAACATTTTATCCACCTAATCTATGAGAAGGGACAATACGAATGGCAAGTAAAAAGTGAAATTAAGAAAAAATACTGTTCTATTCCTACTGAAAACTAGCGCATTCTCTTTGGGACTGGGATTTTACTAAAATCAGACCCCAGAAAGGTGTGCTTTGTTTTATTTGCTTGTTTTTTCAGGAAAAGATAATAAAGGGTCTACTTAATATTATTTATTTGCCCCTGATATTCAGTTCCTTGATAATTGGAAGACAGTTTTTACCCTTTATCAGGCCAAATATTATGTGGAAGCCTAATGATGCCACCCTCAAAGCATCATTAGATTACTTGATGGAGGATATAATTTATGTATGTTACAGAAGCATTTACTCCAGGGAACCTTTTCAAATCAGCAAGAATAAAATTTTGTTCTCTGGTAAACAGAAATGTAATGACAGGCTATTAGTTTTGGGTGGCTGATGTTTGATTTCCTGGAGTTATAAAGACAGTCTGCTTTTGTTCTAATGGCATTATATATTTCTGTGATGGAAATAATTAATGACTGCACAACTTAGGCCATTACTGTGCTAACAAACATTGTTCAGTTGTACTTTAATAGATAAGTTTTAGTGAGTAAATCAAATTCAACTCATACTTTCAGAAACAGAAAAGAAAATGTATCTCAAATTCCTAAACATTTGCAAGCCTTCTACCACAGCAGAAAAGTTTTACTATCCAGTTCTGCTTCAGAAATTTAGGTTCAGTTGTTCCTTTAGTCACAAAGAAGTGCAGTCAGACAAGTATCTAATCTCTAACAAAAGGTTAAGACAGAGAAGTGCATTCACTCAGAGCTACTACTGTACAACATCATCTACAGAGTTCAACAGCATACTGTGAAGTAGATTAAAAGGATGAAGTTAAGTACCAGAAGAAACAGAAAACACATTGATCAAAAAAAGGGGCTTTTTTTGTTCCTTTCTTCTCCCACCACCAGTTGTAGCATCATTAGCTCCACTAAAGCCTTAAACGTAATGAAAGTTGGAATCCTCACTGAATCCCTTTCTTTGCAAGTTCTGTTGCACAAGGAAAATTCTCAGAAATTTTCTCTAATGGAAGTTTTGTCATACTTAGCATGGAGTTAGACATACTCCAGAATCAGACCTACCACATATTACAAGTGAAATATTTCAATTGATAATCACCAAAAAAAGGCACACACTTGCAGATAAACTAACCTTGGGATACACTGATGAAAGCACAAGTCAGTTCTAAGGCACAACTTATCAAGTAATACAATCCATGAAAAGACAGCCTGTTCAAATTGACTCAAGGTAGTCATCCTGTTAAAAATTTGCTTGTTAATGTAAAATAAATGAGAAAAAGAGAGTAGGCAAATGCAAGCAAAGTGATAGTTGAGTTCATCAGACAGTGGCCTTTAAGGGTCTTATTATGAACCTTCTAGTATTACATAAGTGCAAGAAAATGTGTCCATTCATAGCATTACTGTGATACTAGGAAGCATTCATTGTCTAGAGTATATACTAATATACACATAAACACTCCAGGATAATTCAGTGTGGCAAATAAAGGCTGTGAGTAAAGATCCTGGAATCCTACTAGTGTTGTGTGGTTTGGAATTACTGCATCAATGGTGATAAAATAAAGCATTATGGCACTGAAATTCTTTGAAGCTGTAACATTAGTGTTCCTTCCTGCTGGAGTTGACAGATCCATGGAAATTTTTATTGTAAGGTTTGCAGAAATACAGAGATTTGCCTGGGCTACAGTACTAGTGTTATCCAATGGATAACTTCAGTTGTGTGAGAGAAGTACCAGAAAAGCAAAAGACAGACCCATTGCTTTTTTAAATGACGTTTTGAGGTTATTTCATTTTTAGGCCCTGGAGATGCAGAGAAATTGCACAGTTCTTGAAAATTATGAGTAGAATATAGATGCCCAAGCAGGAACAGCTTAAAGACACTTGCTCCTTAACTCACCGCTACAGAAGTTCTGACACGTGGAAGTAAAAGAGAACATATGCAAAACTTCAATGTGTCCTTTACTTCTACCAGCTCATATAAGCAGAGCTAGGACTACTTGCTTCATCATTAAGCTATAAATCACCCTTTTCACTTTTTATGACCCTACAGTTTCTCCCTTCCTGTTGCCAGGCTATTATTTGCCAGACTAAGTGACATAAGGAGTTTCTAGTGCAGAAAGTGACATTGTCAGCAGTTGAGGCTATGTAGGTATGACAAGCATAGTAGTATTAACTACAGTAAAATATCAAAGATGTGTAAAGCTCAAGGTAAAAGGTTGAAGGTCGTAGTCTTTAAAGCTACCTCAGAGATTCCTCCTACCCTCTTTGACTTACAACTATAATGCATCAAAGCTGTTTGACTTGCTTA
This sequence comes from Coracopsis vasa, assembly GCA_026283785.1. Lineage (NCBI taxonomy): Eukaryota > Metazoa > Chordata > Aves > Psittaciformes > Psittacidae > Coracopsis > Coracopsis vasa. The sequence goes on from JANHGB010035220.1 coordinate 7,657, forward strand.
AAAATCTCAGTGTAATGTGACATTACAGATAATAACCACTGAAGATTTGTGTAAGACACAAGATAGCCGCAGACTTTACTTTAAAAAAAAATTAGAGGTAATGACAAAATATTGGGCATAAACATTTCCTTTACAAAACACCACTGAAACTGTAGAATGAAATTCAGGTATATTTGCATTTGTTTATTACACTCTTTCATCAAACTGATGTTAATAGAAGTAACCTTAAGGTACAAAGGAAATTAAATTGCTGAAGGTATCCAAAAGCATTTTGCTAACCTCAGGCTACTTGGGAAATAAGGTGCAGCTATAGAGAGTTTTATTGTGAAGTAATTGTTATAATTTACATTCTGGGTTGCTACAGTTATAACCTGTAGCCAAATGCTTCTAATCCCTTGGGTCCAATTACCTCATGATAATCGTGCCAGTAGATGCCATATTTAGTTTTATTCAAAATACAATGCTCAAAGGTAAAATAGATACTTCCTGATCATAGGGAAACTTGCAGACTGTCTTTTTTTTCTGGTGGGTTACTATGTGGGATGTGTAGTCCTTAATAAGCAGCCTATCAGCTGTGGATTCATTTCCAGGAGTCAAAAAATTTTGAGTAGCTCAAACTGCTCTTAAGAAAAATCCCAAACTTGTTCCTTGAAAAGAAAAATAATTCCAGAAAACTGAATCAGTCCAAGTGGAAAGGCAACAAGGAACTAAGTAGCATAAACCTTTATAAAAGGTGAGGAATGTCTCTTGACAAATATATTTTCTTACTACATGTAAAAAGATAAAGTTAGGTATGTTCAAAGCTCAGTGCAAGGTAAAGCCACTGAGGAATACACCGGACTTTTCAGATCAGTGAAACAGAGGAATGTCCATCAGCAAAATAATTCTGGACATCACTACTGGCATTTCAGCTTACAAAACTTATGGCATTACACTCTGAACTTCAATATGACTTGCCATGTCCTACAACAGCAAGAGGTAAACTTCTGTAAACTGCAGGAAACTAACTGTACAACTTCTACTTTGTTCCATAGTGAGATGTGACAATATATTATAGAGATTCATTTCCACACTATAGGCAAGTGGAATAAGTTTACAGAACCAATTATACAAAGTCCCAGATGTCTAAAGAAGTAGTGATGTAAAGAATGCTAATGTGTAACCTAAATAAACAGTATCATCACAGAATCTATCGAAATCCACAGGTACCTGAAGGGATATCTGTCTAAAAGCTTCATGAACAACTAAAAAAGCTACTTACATATGCATTTCCCAAGAAATAGCTGGTTACACTATAGTGAATTTTTACTTTAAATTTCAAAGGCTTTTGTAGTGAGCTACATTGCTGGGTATATTTCAGATGCATTCCCTTGGAGGGTAGACCTTCAGATATCTAGATTAACAAAAGTGGAATACAGAGACTTGAACATGGAGATCTCATCTGTAACATACTTGACAACTGTCTCAAAAAACTATCCTCAATCTACATGAAAGAACACTATAATGTTGTACCATTTTAGCCACAGAAACTAAGAAGCCTTTTTTTTTTTCTTTAGAAGTTCGAGTTTTACATAACTTGGTCTTACATATGATAATACGCTTTGCAAACTTCAGATATTGTAGCATTTCAGTCGTACTGTAAGAGGTCTAAATCAAGACATCTGGTGCCTGGCAAGTGGATAGAAAAGATACCTCAAAATATCCAGACTTCTAATACTCAAGTGATCATTGCATATTCCAATGATCTCACAGAATGGCTACATGCATTTTAGAAATATAACTACTAACATACAAAGCTTGGTCCAACATATTCTGAATAAGCAAGGAGAAAAAAATATTTTTTTAGATTTGTGACATGGGCAAAAAGAGCAGAGTACAGAAAATGCCAGATGCTATGGAAGTAATTCTGTAAAATAAATAGAAATTTTTTCAACTTCTTAAAAATTATTCTTGGTTTACCTGTATTTATATAGCTTTTATTTCAACTAAAGAAAACATATCCCCAGTTAAGACCCTTTAAGAATACAGTAGAATAACAGAGAAAGATCAGATAGAATGGGAAGATATGCAAAACACTGATATGGTCTAAAGTGGTGTTATAAAGCATCCTGACTGATCTTACTTACCATCATGCTTTTTTAACTAGTGTAAAGCACCTCCTTCCCCTGTAACAGAGGCAGCCCATGTCTCATAAACATACCTGCAGCTGCCTGAGTTGTGAGTAGCAGGAAATACAGCATCAGTTTAAATGGTCTGTATTTTCTGAATGGATCACTTTAGTTGTTCTGTGTTACCATTGTTTTGTTCCCAAAAATCAGTAGAAAGGCTTTTGAGGTCCTAAATAAAATATTATACCAAAATATGTAAGAGATAAACTCTTGCAACCCTTACTGGAATAAACCTTCAGGAATTTGCTACTTTTTTTAAAATTTTTTTCCCTAAGAGTTCTTCCAAGATCACAAGAGGACCAGACCTTGATTCTACAGTATCCTCATAGACCTTCAAAACGTAAGGTGTGGTAATACAGCTTTCTATTAAAAGCCAGAAAACCAAGCTTTGAATGTTTTTATGCTTCCCACCCCCTTTTTCTTTCTAACGTCTGACAAAAATTAATTCTGCATTGACTAATATATTACAGTGGGGAGAAGGTTTATTGTGCACGTATGTGAACACACACATACATACTTTCTTTATATCAGGTGAAAACATATTTCTTTAAACAGATCCATATAGCTAATGAGAAAAATCACAATCTTTAGTTAATGAACCATTTGCTTCAATCTCAAACATCATTCTTCCATCATAGCATTAGACCTATACAGATTGTGATATTTGCCTCCTACGTCTTTAATACGAACCCTTACGTAGAGTAGCTTCTTCGAACAAGATCAAAGAAAGAAAAAAAATTACTGACTGTACCTCATCATGTATTTCAGTAACTGCCTGTGCCCAAAACTATAGCAAATCTTAGCAGTAAAAGCCTGCAGACTCTTCACACAACGTGAACAAAACACAACTTAGAGATACTCCTGCTGTAAGATAAGAGGTAAGCAGAAAAATATTCTCTTTTCCTCCTGAACAAAAGTCAAATTTATTTTTTATCTCACATTCACCCAGGCACTGGGGCTCAGGTGACAATTACTTCCTTAACAAGACACAGTAGGTTCGGCTAATAAGATAGGTCCTTAGTAGAAGGTTAGATAAGGATAAAAGGAAGGGTTACATTTTGCAATCAAATATTTATGCTTGTGCAGTGTTATCCAAATAGTAAAATCACCTTTTCATTTTCTTATATCCTACAGATTAGACTGTTTTGCTTTTTACAGGTTTTATTCATAATCAGGTAAGTGTCCTGGTGATCTTGAATTTTTTTTGTGTCATCATTGCATTTCATACTGACAAAATTTTCAGGAACTCTTCTGAGCTTCTTTCCAGTCATAAATAAGAGGAACTGAAGATGGAGTTTCTAGTCTCATCATAAGGTAAGAAATTGATTGTTTTCTATCCAAATAATCAAAGATTAGTGGGCATGCCTGGGTCTAGTTCATAAACTAGATGAGCAATTGAAATCTTGTATAAAAAAAAAAAGGTTGGAACTAAACCTTTATGAAACTAGCAGGACTTACTATAACAGTATGAAAAACACATTAACCAAAGAATCTTTTTGTGCACAAAAGAATCTTTTTGTGCACAAAAGAATCTTTTTGTGCATATATAATACTTTATTATACCAGATAGCCTTTTCATGATAGAAATCAAACACAGTAACAATTCACATTTCAGAAGAAATTAGTAAGACAAAATATCTTTTTCTAGGCATGATCAGATTCTTGTGGTATTTTAAGGAAACAGATTGCATATGCAGTAAGAATGTGTCTGGTCAGTAGCTATATTATTGTTTGTGACTTAATCAAGCATAAATAGAGCAGGAAAAATGTAATAAAGATGCTCAGGTTTTCCCCAAAGCTCACTGAAGCAAATGGCAATGTGCCAAGGTGCTAGCATTTGCAAGAAAAGCTGATATGGTCAAGAAATAGCTAAAAACTAATGTTCTTAAAAAGCAATCTAACTGCTATGGTATTTCTATGACAGCTCCAATATATAATACAACAAATACAAGCTACCATTGTCTCTCCTGGAGTATGGTATTCAGTGACATGCAAACTCACTGTAATTATGCCTCAGGCACACTATTAAAGTACTGTTTAAGGGGAAGTTAATTGAGTTAGATGATACACATTTGTTGTGTGGGCTTGATGCACAAGGCTGAATTTCAGCCTTAGTAAAGGTGAGTCTTCCATTTCTGGGAGAACGACATTTAGTTTCTCATACGGAATTCATATCTCATTGCCTTTAAAAGGGCAGAGGGGGAAAAAGTCCCCATACAATGTCTCTCTCCACCTCCCACTCCACCACTCCCAACCTTCTAATTTCTTAAAGGCTCAAAGATGACAGATCCCAGATTTCCTAAATATTAACAACTGGATCATGCCTTTTTTTTTTTTTTTTTACAGGTCTTTAATCTTAAAACATAAAAAATGTTTTACTAGATTTAACTTTGCCCCTTAATCCTGTAATCTCAGACCTTAACCAACCAATATCTAACCCCTAAAAATAGCGTTCACAGTGTTCTCAAAAGGAACACCCTTCTTGCACTTTGAAAATTATTGCATATACTAATTATGACCCACATTAAACCTTATTACTTCAGGTCTAGATCTTCTCCTAGTATGAACTGTTAAAATTCCTCTGCTGAATTCATACGATTACTGCTAATTCACTTCTACACTGTTTCAGAAAGCACATGTGAACTTTGTTACTGAGGCTTTTTAGAGTATCCCATTAATACACATCTGCCTCAACTAAAGTAGTGGGATATGGTCTGGCAAGAAGGTTGGAATTAAGACCATCCCTCACCTGCTGAAAAGACAACTAGTAATATCTTAACAGAGCGGACAAGGAACTCTTCTTACCACCTCTGAAGTTATATATTGTGAACTAGAGGCTATAATTTGAATAGCGATAGCAAGAAGAAGCTTTCTGTTACTTAGGAAAATAGAACTCTTGCAGTGCATGGTTCTAACATACAAAAAATAGTAAATTAAGAAATTAGCATGAAAATAGGTTTTTTTTCTTAAGATCAGTATTTTTGGTAGTAGAACTTTTTTTTTTATAAATGCAAATTCCCCTTCAAAATCAATGAAGAAGTAATAGAATTCATATTTTCCCCATGTCCAAAGTATTTCTGGTGTTTTTTCACTGCATTAAAATAGAATATTTATATTTTGGAAATCTCTTCTGAAGCTGAAAAGTAAGCATTATTATTATTACTGGATAATTTTGTGCCAAAACATTATGCAAAGCACGAGTTGTTCACCTTCCATTATAAACTACAAGTGAGAGAAGATCTGAGACAAAATATGCTATCAAATATTAAATGTAAATTCAGTCACTTTTGGTAGAGCAAAAGCTTGTTCTCATGGAATGATGGAAAGAAAACCTAGTCTTTTTTTATTTTGTAGAGGCCTTGTGGTTTTTTTTGCTTTTTATTGACAAATAAACAAACATCTGTTGTGCATATCGTGGAGTAGCAGAAGTAAGGCTGAGCAATGAAGTGAAAAGGCACTGAAATTATTGAGGCATAAAGAAAAAGCATATAAATAGATCACAATCCTGCTCTGGTTCACCAGGTATGATTCATGTTGCACTATTCTGCCACACACTACTTTAGCAAAGAAACAAACATTAGCGTACCTGCAGTAAAAGTTCATAATAGTTTACAGTTTTATGTGCTTCATAATAAGCATCAAACCTTTAAATTCTGGGAACAAGAAACAGAAGAGGCCAATTCAAGCCAGGACTTACTAGAAGACTGACACCCTGCGAAGAACTGCAAATACAAGTAAGTGCAGTGAAGATAAAATGCTTACTCTTTGCAACGTTATATAGAAACAGTGAAATCCTTGTCCCTTTCATACTAAAAAAATTGCAACAGTTTATATTTTCAAGGCTGAAAAACAGATTTTTAAGCGATGAGGAAAGGAAATTCCTCTTTTTTAGATGGTTGCTGTGATTTCTCTTATCAAGAGCTTCTGGCATCATCTAAGCTACCAAGGCAAGCTAACTTGAGATTGAAAACACAGTCAAAATTTAATTTTTTCCAACAACAGAAATATTCTGATTTTGCTATGGAAACAATTTCAACAATTTCAAAAGTCTGGAATCAATCACTGTGAGCTTTGATGGCTATAGGTATGACATGGATCATTACCCTGAAGCTGTATAATTGGT
>JANHGB010035222.1:0-53011 GCA_026283785.1 Coracopsis vasa
GGAAGAGAGAGGAGAAGACCTGACTAGAGTCACCACATGCTGTATAGCAGGAAAGCTTTCAGTGGACAACTGATTTAATCCCTCTGCCCCTATACAAGAGAAACTGGCCAAAGCAGTCTTCTTTCTGTTGTCTCATCTCCAATTACTTTGCCATAGACAGAGACCTACAGTGCCCTAGACTGTGTCTGGTGGTAAATAAATAAATCTGATTGACTAGCCATGTGAACATTAATTCTCTGGGAATAGCAATAGAGTGGCATTGCCCTTTGTACATGCAAGGGCCAGGGAAAAAAAATACTGTAGCACTTTTCTTCCTGATGTTTAGCTGAAAGTAACATTAAAGACCTCAGCTCCTCCCAGCAGGTCATTAAGCCCCAGGAAATACTCTGTTCCTCTCTCGTTATTGCTTAATTATTTTCAGCTCTGTAATCTAATTTGCAGTTTGACTCCATGTTGATTCTAGCTGCCGTATCATAACCTTGGCAGCACAGGAAATGCAGCGCAGAGTTGGCTGTATTGACGTCTAAATCCTTTCCATGAAAAGGGCCTTTTTCTAAGCCTGCAGCTTTGGGAGCTAGCTCATTTTCTGAAAAGGCTGAAACCTTCAATATTCTGGAGATTTCACTTTCTCCCACTTTCTTTAAAAAAAAGTTTTACAAGGTTTACAATGCAAAACTGAGTAATGAAAGGTCTTTTATTGAGTATGTGCCATTACTCTTTAGTTTTAAAGCAGGATGTTAGAGAAATATGTCACACAGAGGAACTGTTAACATATTCGTTTTATTTTAATTAAATATAACAGATGCTTCAGGTGTTCCTAAAAACAAGGAAATAAACCCAGAGCTATGCAGGGAATCTATCTATCTGAGTATGGGAATTACAAATGAGATAAATTAACAATTGAAACAATTTAAAGCTTGAAGTATTGTTAAATACATGTTATCTAAAGCAGATAGTTTTACTTCTAACAGAAATAACTGAGTTTATGCAATACCTATTATGCAGGTATTACCTGTTATCTGGTCTCTCTGGAAATCTCCGAAAACTAACAGGAAATTAAAGCCGTAAGGAGCCATCTGCTTTGAGATACGTCTCATCAAGAGTCTCATTCTTATGTCTGGAATTGTCTGACAAAATACAGGGACAATCCATACTGTTCATAGTATGTGATATATGGAATGCTTTTGAGCTCAAAGGTTCTTATGGATGCGTATTAGTCATAGGAGCCTGTTGGAGGGCACTTAATCTGAAATAAAGCAAAAAGGGAAAGAATGTGAAGAGGCCTCTGATGTGCAAGTCTCCAGGAAAAGCTGTCAAAAAGGCACAGAAGGAAATAATCTACACCAGGAGACGAGAATGGGGGAAGCACATGGAAATTAGTGATCAGCAGTCCAAGGACTATGTTTTGGGCAAATATCCTTAATGAGTAGGAAGTATTGCAAGCATGATTGTATTCTGTTTTTCCTGTAGCCTTTTTGTTTCCAACCCTTGCATGCATACCTCTGAACCTTGGCTTCAAACCAGGTTAAATAAAATAAACCTTTCCATTGTTTTGCTACAGGTCTGTCTTGTGTCAAGGTGCACCAGGATAAAGCAGAGGGCCTGAGCCAGGAGCCTGAGGGCTCAGGGTGTCAGAGGTGCAGAGGAGGGGTGGGTGTGCTTGAGCTGTGTGTACTGAAGTACCCTGGCAGGTGCAAGATAAGCTATGAAGCTTGTGTTGCCACATGTTGGGTTTCCCCATGGCTGGTGCAGGAAAAGTTCCTTCTCTGCAGTGTATGGGGGATACATGGGCCATTTCTCAGCCTATGGGGATGGTCAGGCACCCCTATACGATGCTTCTGCCCTGTATAAAAACAAGGTTCCCAACTCATTTTGAAATTTCAGGATCAGGGAAAAAGAGATTTCTGCACAGTGAAGATGGCATATTCTAGGCTACTGGACCCAGCTGAGAGGGGTTGACTCTAAAACGCTGCACTCTGTTCAGTCTTCCTCATATTAGGGATGTGGATTATGGGAATATACAGAAGAATTATTCCTGCTTCTCTTTTCTTCTTTGTCACACAGCTCTGCAGAGCCTTGTGAGCCTGCAAGCTACAGAATCCCTTTTGCCAGGACTGCCATTATCCCCACAGCAGGGAGTTTCAGGGGCTGCTGTTCATACACTGCAGTGGTATGTGCTAACTAACCATTACAGTGAAAACTACAATAATACACTTGAGCTGTCTCAGAGCTGTTGTTCAAATGCATGTGTGTACAGGGGAAGAAAAGAAAAATTGCAATTAGTCTCCATATCCCCTACATAGGAAAATGATTGCTGTAATGTCCAGATCACCTCTTCTCTACTCCCCAGCCCTATGTCTGACTTAAAAATGCTGACTGAGGTCATTAGAAGACCATTGATCCACTAGTAATGCAGGATCAGATCCTCTCTCCATGTAAAAGACATAACAAAGGGTGAGTAAATGGCAACCTCTCCTTTCTTCATCATGCAGCATGGTGATGCTTTCATATGATCAGAAGCAAATATAATGATTCAGGAAGAAAAGCCTTAATGCTTGGAAGAAAGGCTGAAAACAGAAGATATTCAATGACAGCTAGAAGAAGGGAACAACACTGATATAATTGGAGCAGACAAAGAATGTTCACTTTATGACACATTCTGAGAAACACCCAGGAACATTTGTTATGCCAAAGCGGGTTCATGGTTCAGTGGAAATGCCGTCTTCCAGTGGGGAAGTAAGCAGAAGAGGCAGTGCTCTCTGATCAGACAAGGAAACAAAAATAGTTCAGTGTTCCACCGCAGATAGTTGTGTAGAAGTTTACATATATAATTATGACAATAGTCCCACTACCTGTGTATAGCATTTCCTTTAGTGGTTGTTCCACTGAGGGATGATTGCATACTACTGCTGTTCACTAGCAAAGGAGTCTTTTTAATTTACCTCATAAACAGCAGTGTTCAGATGATCTACCTCCTCCTCCTGCTGTAGATGGTACTTACAAAACTATCTGCACTTATAGCTAGATTTAAAATACATGATAAGAAGGTATGACTCATGTCTTAACCAAAGTCTGATGACATACGAATTATTCAGATTTATTTATTCAAATGCTGGTAAATCTGCCACAGCAGTCTCATGTAACAATAGGCAATATCAATTGGAGTTCTTGGCTTAAAGAAAAGAAGTTTGAAGAAGTGTCTTTTTTTAAGCTTTTTTTAGAAGAAGAGATTCTCTTTCCTCACTCAAGCTGCAACTAATTCCACAAAATTTTGAGGTATAGAGAGACAAACTACATTAGAGTTCAACAGCAGGAGCCAGAAGCAGTCCTGAGACCATTTGGTCTGACCTGAATGACATATTTCATCTGGCTCATCTCTTGGTGATCAAAGGCACATGTACACACACACACACACACACATATACAGTAGTTTATGAACCAGACAAGTAGTCTAACATCCATATACAAAATTTCTGTGTGAGAGTGTATGCATATATACATATACATGTATTTCATGTTGTTCAAAGGTGAATTATGTTCCTTTAATTGTCTGGACTGAAACCCTGGGAGAAAAAGTATGTTTGCTCTTGGTGGTATGGGCAGCTGAACCTGCTCGGGGTAGAGAGTCCCATGGAGGCCGGCTGAAGAGAAAGCACCCATAGAGCTCTCTTCAGAAAAACAGCAACACTTTCTGATGCAACAGCAGGGCTTCACAGGGTTTGCACCACCCAGAAAATCACTGAGTAACTGTAATCAAGACTGAAAGCAGAACCTGCCTGCAAGGATAGCATGGGCAGAAGAGAGAGCGCTTCATAAACCCTTCTAACATGCTTCTTAGTTGCTGAGATTTTCCTCTATGTAAAAAGATAATTATACTATTTTTTGTAGTTTAATAATAACTTGGGGGTGGGGGGGTAATGTGAACATTTTTAAGGTTTTAGGGTAACTGAATAGGTCTAGACACATTCACCTCGATGCTGTTTTCTGGCTTGGGCCACACAGGGCTTTCTGATACAAACCCAATAGTTTGTACTAGATGAGGAATAGCTTCCATATGGGCAACCAGCTTTTTCACAAAGGCATCACAAGGGGGAGAATCTACCATATTGCTGCACGAGTGCTGACTGATTTAACTTTTAACTGTACATTCTTTATTACTAACTGGAATTAGTTAGGCTTAAGATCCCAGCCTTTGTTTTTGTTGTTATGACTTTCTTTGCTGAAGTGCTGATCATCTAAGCTGCAAGTACTTGCTCCCAAGTAAAGTGATCTTAACTGCAATCAGATAAGCTCCTGATCTTTTGGATAGAAAAAAGAAGTTAAATTGTCTCCCACTGTATGGCATCTTCTCTTTTCCTTGTATATTTTTTGTTTCCTTTCTTCATTTTGGCTCCAAGATGTAAACATTAGACCTGTATCCTAGAATATATCTGATTTACCCATGTACGTTCATTAGCCCTGCTCCTGCTAACTGACCTCTCTTAGGTGCATCCGAAGGCTGTGGAAGTCTTTTTTTCCAAGAAGATCAGGTTGAACTGCTGGCCACTGTAATCCAAAATCTTTAACAACCAGGGTGTAACACCTCAGAGGTCTATGTGTGACCTTTATTTCTTGTTCCCCTCACTCAAGAAATTAATTGTTATAAAAATTTTAGTAGTTTAGCAAATGTTTTATAATATAGTAAAAAACCTACATACAGTCTACAAACTCTCTATATATTTATCAAAAGAAATAATATTGTGGTAAGTCACTTGTTCTTTTGCTAAGAGCTTTGGTATGTTACTGTTGTTTGTTATAAACCTGTTTTTGCAAAAAGAGTCATATGTGTAATTTGCATTATCGTGGCACAGCACAGCCTCTTTTGGTTTGATTTTCCAGATCTCCAAGAGACCTAGAAGTCTGCTGGTTGTACATTCAGCTAAGCTGATTCTTCCGTAAGGTGATCTTCTATATCAGCTTGCTTTCTAATATATGTAGCATATTTCATGTTACAGCTGAGCCCTCAAGGCCTTGCATTTTGAGCAAAAGGTTGCACTTATCCACGTAACCGAAAGTTTTGCATGATGGTGCTTTTACCCTGTAATGTATTCTGCAAACTCTTTCCAGAAGCTTCTTCTCTTCCTTTTAAAGAAGAAAAGCCTCTTTCTGAACTTTGAATCTGTCATACAAAATCTTAAGCTGATGCACAAATAACAAATGTGTATTTGTCATAAGTTAGGCATCCACTTAAATGCTGCATTATTCTTTAATAAGCAGTCTTATATCCATTGGTTCCTTTGTTATGAGTAGTGAGGGAAAAATATTCTATATGCTTCTCTTTTCTAAAGTACAAGCAGCTGTTGCTGGCATCACTTTCTGTGTTTGAGCTTTCCATTGTGACAGACTACTGAACATTTTTCAGTGAGGGTACCTGTGGACACAAGAGACAGATTTGGCTGAGTAAATTCTGTCATGGGACACACACCTGGTAAAAGCTTCTGTTTAATTTCCAGTATTATTAAAGTGGTAATAAGTGTGGCAGAAACCAGCCTACGATATGTCTAATTTGGGGAAAAGCTATCCATTTAATTTCTTTTAGGGAATCTGTGCATGTGTATGTACAGGATATTTCTATGCGTGTAATACTTAAATAATTGATATCTTAGTAAGAAATACTTGGCTGTGAGAGCCTTAGAGCTGAAAAATTGAGTAAATCAATATATCACTTACTAAACCAACAAGTAATAGTTTGAAAACAACATTTGTTCATTCTGACTTGCACATTTGACCTTGAATACGTATCTAGGGCAAGCAACATTCTTAAGAGGTGGTGCCAGGATGTAGAGTTATTTCTTATGACTACAATTCTCTAGGCTGCTCTCAGTCGTGTTTCTGAATGGTAAGCCAAACTTATCCTTGGAGTAAGACCATTTTAGTCAACGGATGCATTTGGCCCATTAACTTTAGCCTGCCATAAAGTCAAGGGTAAAAGGATATTCTTATGCAGAGCAGAATCACTGCAGATGTGCTACTAAACACTGAGGATTAGAATGAAGGTATTCCAGTCCTCATAGCACTTTCATATGGCTTTTTAGCCTTTTTAAAATAGCAAAATTACAAGGATTTTCTTCTTGTACTTTTAAGAAGAAATCATAGTTTCATTTATTTACACAAAGTGGTGAAACTTCATTAGAAATACAATTATGTTTCCTAAATCGTTTAGAACTGCTGTGTGTGTGCTTGCTAAGCAATAATAGTTCTAATTACAATTTCATAAACTGCCTGTGGGCAAAATGGTAGGCTGTACGTGAACTTCCCAGTATTACTGTTTGGGCTTGAACAGTTTTATGAATTATTTTAAACCTACGTATTTCAAAAGAAAATAAGTTTAAATGGACTAAAATCCCATTCACCTTTATCTTGTCTGTAGGTCTGCAGGAAATCAGTGGGACCACTTGGTTGAATATATCAGTTATCCTTAGGCTCTTGAATTTCATTTTAAATGTCATTTTATAATATATTTTTATAATATGTAACATTTTGTCTACTAATATTTTTCCAGTATTCTGAAAACCTAAAACCCCCATGACAGTAAAGTATTTTACCAGCAGAATTAGAGGGATTTTCTCCTTGAAATTAAAGACTCCTTACATTTTTATTTTGTTTAGACTCATCATGATTGGATTTTAGCAGCAAATAGTTTATAGTGTATTTCTTTAGTGTATATATATACATGAAAGTAAGAGATTTCATTCATAAAGAAATGCAGCTTGTCACTATATTTAATTACAATGCTCTAAACTGAAATACATAGCCAATGGGAATAGGACTATTGATTAAAAACCAGGATAGCTTCTGTTTAGTCTGTTGGAGGCTCTTCTTTTTTATTTCCAATTACCGTGTAGGAGAGGTCAGTCTGATTGCATTATAAAATTAGGTTAAGAGACAGTATTTCTACCACTGAATTATATGTGATCCATTTCTTAAGGAAAGACACAGTAGAATACTTTCACTCTAAATTCAGAGCACTTTGCTGTGCCTGGCATAAAGAGTTTTTATTCTACCCTTCAAATTCATCATTACAAAACTAGAGATGCCTGCAAAACGAAGAACGCAACAAACTGATATTTGTATGAGTGTAAATAATCTGGTTTGTACTATGTATTTGCCTTCAATTTCAGGGAAATTTGCTATGAAAATTATAATGGATGTTTGGAGAGCATAAAAATGAAGAAGGAGCATCACAAGGATTTTATAGAAGGGGTTCTCATACTAATATCTGAGAACTATATATATATCTTCTCAGGGACAGCAGCTTTTATCTGACAGCTTAGTTGAGCTGTCTGAGCATTCCCAGAAGGGAGGCAAGTGGGCTGGGAGTTCCTGAGCTCCATGGGCATGGGTTGCTCCATGTTCATCAAACAGGTGGCAACTGTTTTTATTTTGTTTTGCAGCCAGGTTTGTATTTGTCTGATGAAATATGCTAATTAATGAAATGTGATAATGTTAATATATGAATAAAAAGCATAGTAAGATTTTCCAAGAAGATAACTAGGTTTTACATAATGCCACTTCTCAATGAGTTATAAATTGATAGAAAAAAAGGCTGGAAAGGATCTTGAAGAGTCATTCCCTCTGCCCTGCTTAAATCAGTCCCACATAAACCACCCTGATGTGTCTTTTCTTAAAAACTGCCAGCATGAGGATTCTATGACCAGCCCAGGCAATCTGTCTTTACCCTTACAAAAGCTTTACCTAGTGTCAAACTGCATTTTCCTTGGTGCAATTTAAGGCCATTACTTTTTGTCCTCTGCACAGTGGATAAGAAGAGCAGTTTATTTTCTTCCTTTTTCATAGCAACTTTTTACATATTTGAAAGCTGTTATCTTATCACCTCTTAGTCTTCAATTCTCTAGACTAAACAAGCCCAGTTTATTCTGTACTCTTCCAAGGGTTATGTTTTTTAGGCTTCTGATCATTCAAGAAATGTTTAGTGAAACTCTCAGCTTTGAGAGTTGACTTTGGGAGCTGAGTTACATCTGCACTGTAAAAATCTTGCATTTGCAGAGCATCTAGACTTACTATAGTAATTTTTACATAAGTGCCTTTAAATGAGCTTTTATGTCTAAATGTGTTTAAAAATAACAGCAATACATCTTAGCAATGACCTTGTATACCCACACTGGTGAGAGCACTCAGCCTTTGACTTCTGTGTTTTAGAAAGGTACGTGGGACAGATGGGTATCTAGTATACTCACAAGACATAACATCTGTTGGTGAATAAAGATTGTTATAAAGACATAAATAAAGCAGTGAATGTGTTTACAAGTACTCAACCACTGTTTCATATGCAGTAGTGTACAGAACTAGTGGAAAAGAAGGCCAAAACCAATCATAAAAAATGTGTCCCTATTCTCCTTGAACAATTTAAATATTTCTAATGTTTCTGCTATCTCCAGAATTGTATGCAAAGCTGATTGAAGGAAGAATATGAAATAAGATTATCAGTCATCTAAACCAGAAAATTCTGATGACAGAGGTAGAGTTCCTCTTCTCTTTAGGTTACTTTGGCTGCCATTCTTTTCAAACTTGTTTAAATTTAGGGTATTCATCTTTTGAGGTATTCATCTAAGCTAGTCAGTGTGTATAGCTTTTTTTGAGTGGTAAATAAGAGCTTTTAGAGTGCAAATCACCTAATTATATTTAGATATCTGTTTCTGGATGAGATGAATTGCTGCTGAATCGCTTTTTTCTGCTCCATTTATTTTAACTGAGTCTAGGTGACTAATTTAAAGGAGTAGACTCTGCCTAAGTTGCCAGTCATGTCTCTTGATGCGATTTGCTTTAAAGCCTCTAAGGTCTAGGACAGAAAGTCCATGTTTTGGTCTCTTTAAAAGAAAGCACTGGAAAGATGACTAGCTGTCACCGGGAATTGAGCAGTATGGCTCTAATGTTCAGCAGGTGGAAGATGACACTGGCATGACTCCAAGGGGGTATCTGTCGTGGGTGAAATGTAGCTCCAGAAAGGAGAATTTTACTCTCTCTTTCCAAAGAGAAAAGGAGAATCAGATGCAAAAATGATGAGAGAGACCTTCAAAGACTCTCCAGAGAAGGACAGCAAAATAAAGGAGGGCTTAAGAAATAGCTTTGGTAGAGACAATAGGAGAGAAGCCAGATGTTTAGGAAAGAGAACTAGAAAGATAAATCAGGATGCTTCTGTTTTACACAGTTCCCACAGCAGAGGAGCCATAAGGAAGAGTAGGTAGGATTTTTTCTGGACTGCTGTTTCCTACTTACTTCTGAGTATTAGCAGAAGACCAGACTATATGGACTTCTGGAGTGTTGATAGCTTCTGGAAAAGAAGAGCAGGGACACAGATTGCAAATAAGGTTTACACAGAATGTACTTCATTAGGGAGGAATGGAAGACACCCTAGTTTGTACTTCAGTGACTGGAAAGGGTGTAAGGAAGAAGGAGATCTTTATGCTAGAGCTAGAGGACTAATTAAGTGAAGTTCAGCTGAAAGTTTGGGAATTGCTGGTATAACTTGAAGAAAACTGAAGCAAGTTTCCTGAAGGGTTCTATGCTGCAGAAGAGAGGACAGCCTACAATTACACCTTTGCCCTGAATCCTGAGTTGCATAAATCATCCTCCTTCAGAAGCAGCCTTGGAGAGTAGTGGTTTCTAGGAGCTGACTGTAAGGTATGACTCTTTTATGCCTTTCCTCCCCCACCCTCACACCTTTCTTTCTGTGGTGCTCCTTAGCTATACCTTTAGCCAATTATATTGTACTTTGTCCTGGTTCAAATGCATCAGTCAGACAGTACGAACTGAAGTCAGACCCCTGCCAATTCTTTCTTGCTGAAGTTCTCTGGAGAGACAGCAAATTCAAGAGCAATGCCTAGATGTGAGAGTAGGTAACTCTTACTCAAGTTGGTATTCTTGTGCTGCTATTGATTTCAATTGATAATTTTTTACCCCTCAGCATAAGTGGGAGAAGGTTCTGCTTATTTGCATCATTTTTATGCAGGCTTTTATTAATTAGTAATGGTAATAGTTAAGTATGACAAGCTGTTTAAGTATCCCACTGAAGTACAGATTTATTTATATCTCATTTGTGACTCTGAAGAAAAGTTTGTTCTGGTTCTGCTTTGATTAGTAAGGGTATGTTACAGAAATTTGTCTAAGTTTTGGATTGCTACCTTTCTCAATCTAATCATTGGGTAATGTTTAATCTTCAGCTAAGTATGAAATCAAAGTAAAGATTAACAGATTCTTCAATGGTACTCCCAATTCAGGAAATCCTTAAGGAGTAGGAGTTTGTGGTTGGTAACAATACATGTACTTCAAGCTACAGAAGCAGTTAGGTAATAGCCTATGTCATGTTAGGCTTCACTTTCAGAGGGACTTTCCTGTCTGAAGCAAACACTGGGCAGAGACAGGTATTTAGAGTTGCCCAGTGACAGTGTTAACCTAACCCTGTCCTTGGCCTGGGAATTATCTGAATATAGGATACAAACCAGACAAGTGAGACTGACAACAATCTGCCTAAAAGTAAGTGAAGGTCAGTGGTAATGTCATCTTCAGGGAGATCATTGAGGTTGCAATCCCTTCTCCAGTAGATGAGATTTGAACAGGGAGTTCCCACATCCCAGAGATGTATTCCAGTCAAACTAACTGAGGAGAAGAGAAATAAGGACTAATCCTATTCTTCCTGACAGCACAAGTAGGACTGTGGAGCACTTCCTGAGAGGGAATAGGGCAGGATGCCAAAATCCCTGCATGTTTTCAGAACTTTTCCTGTTTCAGCTTGCCCTGCTTCCATGTATAAAGTCCAAGGGCCCTTTGCCACCATCTGCAAGGTTCAGGTTTTAGATTGGGTCTTATTTTAGTTGCCTCCTAAAGCTGAGCTGACCCTTGTTAGCTAAAGTCCTTTGTTGACCAGACTTTTCTGACCAACATTAACCTGTTGATGCTTAAGGTATAGCTTCACAAATGTGGTCTTAGCTCAAGAAGTCCCTCCCTGTCCCTGTCTCTTCCTTAGTACTAGCCCTTATTTAAAGCTAGGAGTGATGCTGCAGTTCCTCAGGACCAAGCAAATGACCCAGTGCAGTTCTGGGTTAAAAGGTGCTCGAAACATACCCATGTATCAGCACACCTTTAGGTACCCAAGGAGTAGGTATGAACTGGGGATGAGAATAGAGGTCATGGAAAGGCTGGAGTGGGTGGGAGCTCCATAAACTGATCTTGTTGTTAGTTTCCAAATGCCCAAATCTCACAAAACCACACTTGCAAGCGCAGGGTGTTACGTGTTCTTAACTTACATTGTTATGGGCAGTGAAAAATAATGGTATAGGTTAAGGTGCTTTTGCCTTATGATTTCATTTCTTCCTTTTCTTGACTTTTCTGGTGTACTGATCTCCCTGAAGATTTTTCCTTCCTTCGTCTCCAATTAAAAATATTTCCAAACCAATTAAATAACACTTCTATTTTATGTTTCAGTGATGTGAAGTAGAGCTGATTAAAGGATAGGTAGGCAAGGACAGTACAAAATTTCTCAATGTATCTAGCCTGCCATCTCCTCTGTAGCTAGTTTCCCTTCAGATGTTTTACACAGTTCACTGATGCACATGGAAAATTATGTTGCTGTAGTTAATAACCTTATTTTTTCTATTAAATTTATAACCCTCACAGGGAATTAAATGTGAGTATGTCACTTAATGTTTTTGCTGTTATTATAAAAATCCATATGTTTCCTGAGGTCTCCAAGTCTTGTCATTTAATCTGACTATAGTGATAATCGGTTTTGGAGAAAATTACTATCTGGTGAACAACTAACAAATTTATTACTGCTGAAAACTATAGAGGACATACTTGTTTCTGTTGAAAGCTTAGCATTTTATGTGATAAAAGACAGTCCCCATGTGCTTGTACTCAGTATTTTTGGCACAATCCATTTGTATCTTTTAGCAAATCCTCACAATTTCATTTACCTTTATCACATCTGGTCTGACATTACTGATATTTAAGGTAATTAAATTCAGGTTTTCTTCAGTCTTTCTCCATGAAACAATGACCGGTAAAAACAAGTGTCTTTCAGAAATGCTTTCTAAGTATCAGCTGTTCCGTGTGAGTCTGTGGTCCTTGCATAAGCTTAACATGAGCACTGCAATAAGCTTTGTCTGGAAGCTCTATCTGTGGTCAAAGCTGACTCTTTTGTACATATTTTTTCTTGTTCCAGCAAATTTTCTTGTATTTCTAGAGGCTCATTTTTTTTTTTTTCATTTTCCAAGTTTAATCCTAGTGTAGAAGTCAATTATTTTTATGTCATTTTTTCTCTACTTGATTCTCAAAATAATTTCATGAGACCATTAATAGTTGTGCAATATACAAATTAAGGCTTTTCACATCCAAGACTTCGCCTAACATATCCTGTGGTTCTGTTTTGAGTAGGGCGTTCTTAAAGCCTATAGACTAAACAGTCTACAGGGTTAGCTGTGCTTGCAAAAGATGAGCTTGGATCTCAAACACTACAGAACATCTTGGTTAAATGTCAAGGTGGTTTCAGGATGTTACTGTATGTATGTTTGCTAACCATCGTACAGCTCTGAGTAAACAGCTTATTCTTTAAGCCCCTGCCCTCTGTTTCCAGCAAAGGAGTCATATAAGGGCATTGGGGTTGGTGGACCAAGTACTAAACTAATTCTGGTGGAGCATCCTTATGCCATCTTGTGTACAATTTTTAAACTGCATCTTGGTTGTTGCTTTCATGCATGACTCCAAATTCACTGTCAAGTGCAGCTACTAATCCAAATTAATTCTTTTTACCTTCTGTTGTTAATTGATTTCTCTAATGTAGAGAAAGTCTCTTCAGTCTAAAACCCTACAAAATGCTTGTATCGTTAAAACAATGGCAGTGCTCTTTCTTCTATTACTTTCCTAGGCTGGTTGCTTTAGAACAATTTTAGTAACGTCATCTTCCCCAGCAGATTTTTTTCTTCAAATCTGACTCATTTTGGAACTGGATGATTAACCTGATAAGCTCTATGAACACTTTATCTCAACCTACTGATGCTGGGAGTGAGGTGCCTCTGGGTTGCATGGTGAAGAAAGCCTGTCACTATTTGGCTTTGGCAGAACTCTTATCAGCTACTGACAAAGGCCGTGTGCATTGAAGATCCTTGTCAAATCTGTTCTTAAAAATCTCTGTCATACTTTACGGCTCTTCTTGAGCTACCCATATTTGGCTGAAATCCTTTTCATATTGTACATCCCCTTGACTTGTCTGTTCTTGAATCTTGTCCACTTCTTGGCAAGTTTTACTTTAGATGTCTTGTAGCTGTTTTTCATATCTTTGTTCCATGACTTAGCCAGTCAAGGCAAAAATATTTCTTCTGAAAATACAAGCAGAGGCTGCTTTAATCTGTCACTTTCATAACATTTGAGTACTTACTGAATCATTCTCCTTACTTACCTCTAGCAGCATCATTGTGTGTGAATAATGCTTAAGGGATGGCCTTGACGAATGTTAATCAGTACAGATTCATTGAAAGAAGGAGCAGGCTCATGTTACTTTTGTAACAAAAAATGTAAGTTTGGAGTTATCAATGTGATGGTTTCTGTAGTTGCTTCTCACCCCAGCCAAGCTGTAGCTAGGAAATCAGGGGGAGAGGGAATTTGCTGTAATGAAAATAGGAAAAGTAAGAATGGTAAAGCAAATCCCTGCAGAATGCACTCCCTCCTCTTCACTCCCCCAGTTCATCTGCTGTTTTGTCCTGTGTAATACACAGCAGGCACAGAGTTTACATAAGGCAAATCCATCCACTTCTGTTTCTGAAATTTTTCTAATTTTAAAATCCATACTGTGACCTATTATCCTTACCTATATCTGCTGAGCTCAGTGTTCACCACCTTTACCAAGGTTTTGATATTCTTCTCATCATTGTTATGGTTAGTCAGTTGATCCTTGGATACAAACACTTGTGGTTGACATTCTATAAGTTGCAGTAGCATGTTAGTCCTACATAGGAAGGTATCACAAACTGCTAGTTTTAGGAGTGTTTTTCCTTTTTTTAGGAAAAAAATTATCATGCCAACATCTAGCAACTACCTTTTATCAAGAAGGACAGTTTTGCTTAAGTCCCCTCTGTCATGAAGTGGCTGACACTAGTTCTGTAAACATCTGAAAGCAGGGTGGTAGTGGTTGTTATTTGACAACATTAAAACAATAAAACAAATTAGAAAATATTACAGTGGTTGAACACTCCCATAAACTGAAAAAGAGAGAAAGCACATGAGAGAGAAAAGAGGATATTAGCAACACCCAGTTTAGCAGAAATACAACATTGCGTTCTCCCTTCAATCTGTAATGTTGTGATTCAGCAGCGCTCTCACGCTAACTGTGAATGGAGTTTTAGCTAAAGTGATTGCTTCACAAATCAGTGGGACTCCTAGGGAAAAATCCAGAGCAACGCTTTTAAAAATATATTTTAAAGTGATCAAAGATGCATGTGTCTCACATTGTTCACCAGGGAGGTGTCTTTCAATAGCAACCAGAGCTAATGCAGTCATGAACTTGGAGCATCTTTCAGCAGCTGTCTCACATTTTGCTGAAATTATCATCCCATGAAACCTCTTTCAGAGCAATTCCTTAACCAGGCTCAGTAGCTGGAGAACAGCCATTACATCTTCATCCTTCATCTGGTAAAGCAGCAGAACATTTACCAATGTATACACACCTGAGAAATGCAATTTGACTGGTACATTAAAGGTATTTGGTGATCTTTAATCTTAGCATAACTGCTGCCCATCAGGGGTGCAGTAATGTGCTTCACAAAGCGCATAAGAGAAGACAAGACCCTTAATGAGTTCTGGCTGAGTTGGGCACGTTGTTCAAACTGTCTCAGGCTTCCTGCCAAGTAATGCAGAAGAAAATGCCTTAGAGTATGCTAGATGTCTATCAAACCCGCAGAAAGTTTTCTCAAAGACAGTCTTTGATTTGTGAGTCAAGCATTATTAAGCTACCATTAAAACCTGCTCTAGAAACAACAAAATGGAGCACAGCTCTGCTGTTGTTTCTAGCATCAAATATTCTTCTTGAACATAAGGTTCTAGGTTATTTTTACTGTGGTCTACCTCTTGAAGCTAGAAAGGGCTTGTGGGGTGAGTTAGGAGGCATAGTTTCTAAAATGATGGGAGCAGATGCTGGGAAAAGAATGCATGGAAAGGTTGTGACCATCTTGCAACTGACCTTGTTAAAGGAAATAAGGGTTGTATCTTTACAAGGCAAGCCTCACATTGTAGGCTTCTAACTTGACTCACACATACTGGCATGTACCTGTAGTGAGAATGGCAAGTTTGTAGAGAAGTGCCATGACCTCTTTCTGGCTCCTGTAGTCTGCATGCTAAACATGGCAGGTAGGCCTGGTCAGACCAGCTGGTGACGGCATATTGGTTCTCAGAGAAGCCCAGGAACTTTACACTGTGTTGCTACCAGGAAAATGTCACCACAGTGCCATGCCTGCAGGAGCCTTATGGGCAGGCACAGTGGTCAGCTTCAAATTGCCTCCTCTACTAAATGGCAAGATTGTCTCTGTGTCTAGTCTCTGAGACTGTAAAAGTCTTTTAGGCAGGGATACTAATGTTTAGGGAAAATGCCAGGGAATCATCACAATAGTTGTCCAACATTGCCCTCGCAGAGGTGCTGAGTAGTCATGACAACTGTAGTTGTCAAGCATTTGCATGGGACAGTACTAAAAACTGTTTTGCAGGCATTAAATAACCAATCAAGCCCTGGGTTGGCAATTACAGGGCTAGTAGATTACAAAAATACATCTTCTGACTTTGAGGTACTGACAGAAAGGACACTAAGCCACAGGTGATGACTAAAGGTTCCGACTAACTGCAAAGGATATGCATAACAACTTTATATGTCATTGCTGACTGCTAAGAAAAGGCAGTTTACAGAGTAACCCAAGTCTCTGGGAAGTATATTAGTAAAGACCTGCTTGAGGTCTTCAGTGAGCCGAGCTATAGACTGAAGACTTGTCATGACACTAGTAGTATATAGACTCTCAAAAGGCTTTTGCACAGCAGCCTGATAAATTTATTGTCTGAATATCCAAAAAATACTTTTTAGAGCTTTGCCTCATCTGAGTTTGTATTGTTGTAAATATTTAAACATTTATACGGTTTAAAGTAAGGGGTTTGGAAATAAAGAAATGAATTTGATGTTGTGACTAGATTTGTAGGGCAAAAATAAACACAAAGCTTACCTCTGACAATGAAGAGTTCCTCAGATATTGCTTCAGAGTGAGCACACATGCAGTTACCAGGAAGTTTTCATCACTTTCCCCCATCCATTTCCCCAACACAGTATCTTTTTCTTGGCTTTCCTTATTTATCCCTGACTCCTGTTCTAAAACTTGTACCACTTTCTCTCCACTGCGGATTTCCCCCATTCTCCATGCTCCCTACAGTGCAAACGCATGACGAAGCTAGTGTGGCTTGACAAATTACATGGCACCAGCTGTGCCTCCACTGTGTATTCCTAGCTGACGGCAAATGCAAAGGTAAACCTCTGCCATATGGCTGGGAACACACAACCGGGAGTCACATCAGCACAGCTGGCATGCTGTGGCTTGCTCACATGTCTGAAGTCCTGGGTTCCTGTGTGGCTGCCTGTACTTGTAACATGCAATGTGGAAGTTAGCTAACTAAAAGTTCTAGCCATAGTAGCCTACACATAGTAACAGAGTTGCTGAACTTCCTGTGGTCATAACATTCTCCAAGGTTGTGGTCTTAGATGGCATAGGCTGTACTGAGCGAGGAGCACTAACTTCCAGGGAATGCTCGCCAAGAGTCTTCCTGTGCAGCAAGGCTGGAACATGATAGCAAAAGATCTGAAATATCCTTGAGTCTCACATGTACTCATCTTGCCGTATGGTACCCACATGCTGCAGAACTGAAGCTCCTCACTCTTTAAAGCTTATGCCAGCACTACATTGCTATTAGAGAGTCCTGAGCTACCTTGGAGGGACAATGCATGTCACTGGGCTAGCCTGGTGCCAGGACTGTTAAGCCCTGCCTGGGCAGTGTTCTACTGAATGGGAATTTGTCAACTGTGCAAGCCAGCCTGGTAGAAAGCTGTGTTAATACATTGATATTGTTCCTGGTAACTGAACTAGCTTGCTCAGGTCTGATTTTAATCTTTTGCAGTACACTGCCTTGTATCAGTGGACAGATCCTCTCAGTGTTCATAGTCTCACAATCTCACTGTGAGATCATCCCATTTTTAGGATGGGAGAAACTGTGCACAAACTGTCAGTGCCATGTCTGAGAGGTTGGGGATGAATTCTCTGCAAGTCCTTACCTCCTCTGACCTACAGAACAAGCCTACAGAATCTACTTTAGATAGTAAAAATCCCAGTTGCTATCTAGTGCCATATGCAAGGCTAGAAGTAATTTGTTAGCATTTTGCATCCCCTACTTGAATGTTTTACTCTTGATTTCTGGCACAATAAGAGAGATACACACTCATACACATCCAGTCCACTCTCTGATTCAATGGTTCACTTATGATGCAGCTTATTTGAGAGTATTGGTGACAATATGTTTTATATGCTGTGGATTTGTCATTAAAAAAAAAAAAAGAAAAACCAAAAACAACAAAATGAAAAGTATTTAAGAAACAAACAAAAAAATACCCCAAAACCCAACATAAAATAGTATCAGTCTTCCAGGCTTTTTTGTTGTTTCTTCCTGGGGTGAGCAGGACTGCTGTAGGACTCTCCTTTTTCTGCTTGTTTTTGTCTTTATATGGTTAAAGTAGCAGTGGCAGTATGTTTCCAGGGAACTGGAGAATGTTGTGAAGATCATGCTTAGAAGGGAGGGTCAGTGTCATGTTAAGGTGAATCTGTAGCACAGTGAATGTCTTATGCACTGCACGGGACAGAGGGCCTTGCTTTTACTTCAGTTGAAGTTATTAACCTACTGGGAAAACTAGATATATGCTTGTGAAATGAAACTTCTGAGTTACTTCATGAAAAGGCTTCTGAACTATTGCCAATTCCATTTTCAGAATCGGTCATTTCCAGCTTCTCTCTGTATTTACTATTACATTGCCTTTTGAATTTGGCCTCAAAGGTTCAGGGCAGTATGCACTCTAGCTATTAGTCCTACATATAAGACTTTCATTCCATTGCCTTCCCCACCCCACAAATCGTGACTTCAAGAAATTTTATATGTGCACTTGGCATCCTTTCTGACCTTGACTTCTGAGCATTTAGGCCAAGCACTCAGTCATTACTGTATCAGTTCATACCCTTGACATATCATGAGTAATTGATCTCAACTCTCAATTATTAGGTTAAGCTTATATGGATTTAGAAGGATGAGATCCTTCTTAATTAACCTCAAGTTTTTTGATAAGATTACACTCAAGATTGACATTGACAGTTCATAATTTATTTGAATTTTAAGAAAGCTCTTCATAAATTGCCAAGCTAGGACTTTCGTGTCATTATAGAAATAGATTTCAAAGCACACTAAAAATGGTGAAAACAGGAAAGAGTTTTGCAAGCAACTATAACAGGGATGGAAGTTGAGTTAGACACCCACACGGGACTATGTTTCAAAGAACAGTAAGGAGGAACCTGAATGGGAGGCTGTTTTTCATGGTAACTATCATGAGCTAAACTTTATTGATCAAAACAAATAATGAAAAGATAACATAAGAAGCAGATCTGCAGGTGACAAAACTCATGAAGCCTGGTTTCTACAGGCTTTGTGCCTGGTTGTTGGATTCACTTGGATCTAAGAAGGCATTTCATGAAAGCCTTGCTCTGGCACGAAACACCAGTAGTGTTTCCCATGTGAATTCTATGCTGTAGCCTAATGGGTGAATTCTGTTATGTCTGCCCCAGTGTGGCAGTCCTCTCTACACCCAGCTGCCTTCCTTTGTCCCTTTTTTCTACTTTAAACTTAATGCCTTTCAGAGTGCTGTCCTATTTCAAACATGGTTCTGCAGCTTCCAGAAGATCAGCTGGTCAGGGTCAGATCTCCAGTTAGCACTACTCTATTAAGGCCAGTGAAGGTTGAATTAA
Source organism: Coracopsis vasa (assembly GCA_026283785.1). Lineage (NCBI taxonomy): Eukaryota > Metazoa > Chordata > Aves > Psittaciformes > Psittacidae > Coracopsis > Coracopsis vasa. Next base: position 19,083 of record JANHGB010035222.1, read on the forward strand.
CACAAAGTCAATCAATCTCTGCAAATTCACACTAACTAAGGAGTTAGCTATAAAAATGTAACATTTCTTAAAAATGTATTTCTGAAAGAATTGATCTTGTTACTGTTCTGAGTAACTTTCTAAAAGTATGAGAAACTGAGGGCTCCCTGGCTGCTATACACCAACAGGATTATATAGCTGCCTGACTTTATATTTACATGGCTTCCAAAATCTGGAGAAAATGTTGCTAGTAATGTGACTGAAATAGATGGTGCTATGTGACACCGCAGGGAATGCAATATTTTGTATGGAATGGCATGAAGGAGTACAGCACTGAATAAGCTAGGAGGATATTTCAGCAGGTGGTTATATAGAAGAGCTGCAAGTACTTTTCTAGAAACAGTGACGAGGCTTGCTTTGTGAAGCAGGACATCAGTGTTTTGTTAAGGAGGAATTAATACGGATTCAGATAAAATGGACATTTGAATTTTTCAGTTTTATTTGAGACTGATTAGTCTGACCATCACTATCTTTCTTAAGACAGTGCAGTAAGTTTTGTTGGCTTTTTTTCCCCTCTGGTCTCGCTGAGAGAAGAGTGTGGATTGGTTGCCCTTGCATGCTGCAGAAAAGGCAGAAGAGAATATTGGCTTGCAAGTATTGAGAGAAGATATTTAAATGATTCTACATAGATGTTGAAAAGCAGAGCTGTTGATGGGCAGATGTTTGCAACATTATGGTCATAGATTTGTAGATGTAAGGGAATCAGATACCAGTGTCCTCATAACTGCTAGCCTGGTAATTATATATGACAGTCTTATCATACAGTGTTATCAGCATTTTGAAAGTATGTATTGAAGGTGGAGATACAATATTCCTCTACAGTTCAGCATCAGACAGCAAAAAAATGTTTAGCACAAAAGATAAATTTCAAGATTCCAAACATATAGGGTTAAGACCTCTATAATAGAAGGTAAAGTAATTTTGAAAATGTTATATATTGAGAAAGATAAATGTGTTTAAGCTGTTATAAAGGCCCTCTAGTAGACCCAGAGACATAGAAGTCTTATAGTGATGCCATCCCCTTAAAGGGTTGGTTGCTCTTTTCCATAACTGTATTGATTAATATCTTTATCAGTGAAGACTTCCACTAAAATTAATAGGATTGAATGTGTTGGTGGAGCCTGACCCTTGAAATTTGAAGAATATCTACAACACTGCCAGTTTCTGCTGGTGCAAGCCCTTACATAGCCCATTTTGCTGTTGTATCTGAGTGCATCACTGTATTTCTTTTTTTATTTATTTTTCCAGCCTGTTCTGGTTTTACTTTCAGGGAAAGCAGTTTAGAAAACCAGATATGTCACTTAAATGGGGGGAAAAAAAAATCAATAGCACACAAAATTCTGGGAAACCCTTTCTCCAGGAAACATACATATATATTTTATCTTCTTGACTATGTAGCTCAATTATCAGCTATGCCAACTTCTGCTACTGAGACACTTTCCTGGCTCCCCAATTCATTTCTCATCAATTCCTGATGCTCTGTTTTAAATGACTGTGCAGTTCCCCTCCCTCCTACTTTTAAGTTGATATTACTCACTTAGATTTTGACACCCTTTCTTATCCTTAGTTTTACTCTGCTTATAAAGTGATGTCATTGATTTTGATAGCAAAATACTGTGATTATATATGTTGAATAAGTAACAATCCTTCCCATCAGGAGTACAATACTAGTTAGTTGAGCAAAGATATTGCTGCTTCACCAATTAAACTGCTGTGGGCAAAAGCTGCACGTAAAAGCAGATTCTTGCCCACATCTGAAGAAGAGCTGGATTACAGCAAATTCTTTTCCTCTTGAGCTGTTCTTGTGATTTTAACAGGTTTTACTGATGTAGCAAATTTGGTATTTATCACCCAGTTTTGAAGACAGCTGTAGGACAAACTGTCACTTCTCCCAGTTTATTTAAATGAACTAGCTCATCTAAAAACATAACTGTGACAAAGTGGACCAAAGCTGAAACTGTTTCTAGAACAGAACCTTGAACAGCACGAAGAATGACAGTACCTCCCTTGTCTACAGTAGGCTTGCATGTACTCGTATCTGCACAGGATCTGCTTTGTTGTTAATTGGGATGGTGGAATTCTTTAGGGGGAAAAAAAATCAGGTTACCAGATGAATGCTATAAATGTGCTGCTGGGCGAAAGCTGTAGACTGTGGTTAAGTTAGAAATATTTTAAAATGTCACTTCACTGGTGCTTAAATAAAAATCCATTTGGCATGTTAAATAATGGGTGATTTCTAAAAGCAGTAAGTGGAGATGAAATGGATACTGGACATGGACTCGTTCGTGGTGTGGAGCATGCTCACCCAAAATGTTCTCTTATTTCCCTGGGTGAACCCATTATAGTATTTGTGAAATGAATATTCACTTCAGGTTTCTACCACCTTCTGTAAATTTGGCTAGGTGAATACCTAATTAAACTTTTTAAAGGCAGTAAGTGGTTTTCTTGGCATGCTTAGGGAAGCCAAGTTGCCAAAAGTATCTCTGTCAGATACTTTGTAGATCTGCACCTTTTCAAACCAGCAACCCAGGTAGCTACGCTAGACTGACAAAAGATTTCTGTACAGAGGCTGATGGTGATCTTAAAGCAACTGCTTAAACTACTTCCCTGTTTCAATTTCTGTAATGAGTTTCTGATTTTAATTTGGCAGAAACATGAAATTCGGCACACTGACGAAGCATGTCTAAGACTCTTGACACAGACATCTTTATCTCAGTCAGTTTTGGAGTTGTTCATTTCATTCTCAGAATTACAAGCCCTCCTTCCAGAAGGGGCCTTCAAGAAGGCAGTAAGTGTTATCAAAGTTCTACCTAAAGAATAATATACTATACTGGCCTCAATTAGAGAATGGGCATCAGTTTAGTTCTCTTCAGTTGAAGCATGTCCTTCATCCTTTCTTATGAACAGGAGCAAAATTGCTGTTTCATCTCCTTTGTGGTATCTGTGATATATAAGACATCTCAAAGGAAATTTACATCAGCCTGTTATGACTTTATACCTCCCCCATCAAATAATGGCCTTGAGCATGGAATAGAGACCTGAGGGAAATATGACAGAGAAAGAAGAGAGCCAAGCAATTAATAATATTTATAATACTTCCTACATGCAATAGCCTATGATAAGGTTAGTTCCTTTTTTTAATTCATTATTTCTTTGCATAACAGCTGTTGCAGGAAGTCAGTAAAAATATGAGTATGAAAGAAATATGGAAAAGGCTTCTTTCTGTGTGTGTGTTCTGATTCTGGTAGAAGTTTAAGGGTATTATTCTGGATAGGAAGAAATAGAATTAATTTACTTTATACTGAATGTAATGAATGCCCAGGGAATCCTTGTGTTCAGTGATATCTAAGGTTTGCACATCTATTAGGACGCAACAGAAAACAAAAGTACAAAACAGAATCCTTGTGCTCAGTGATATCTAAGGTTTGCACATCTATTAGTACACAACAGAAACCTTGGGTATTTTACTGACAGCAGGCACATTAGCGTAAATAAGCTTAAAGGATTGAAAGAGAGTTATAATTGCTACAAAATTTATGTATGGCAAAGAACTATGTGGAAAAAAACTACTTTGTGTGTTACTCAAGCGTAATTTGCTCAGGTGTAATTAGTGGGTTACCAGACCATCACATACATAGTACTGAAGGAAAAAGATAGTAGAAAAAGCAAGAGGGATCACTTGAGAATATATATGCACATTGGATAGCACATTAGTTTCCTTTACTTGATTAAGGGAGGTGCTACTTAGCATAGTGAGGCCAGAGACTGACTTAGAGGACATAGATGCTGATGTAAAAAGTCAACATGTCAAGTTACACTGCTAAGTGGAGCTGATTTTGTGGTGGGCTTTTCACATAGGTGAGATTACCTAGTTTTTAATTACTGCAGACAGAATGTCTTAACATAGATTCACTGGAGGACATATCAGTTGTCATTTTGTTGGTTTCAGTAAGTGCTCTGAGGTCCCAGTTGTTACTGTCTGTGAAACATGCATTGTAAATCTTATCCCATGTGAATATCTTGGTTATTGATTCTTCTGTGAACTTGGCAGCCTTGTCAATAAAGGCAAAAAGAAATAAATAAAATCAGTGTCCTTGCCTTATGCAATAACCTGAACAGTTCTTGGGAAAGAGTCCGGTACAGCCACAGTAGCATGGCTAATTAAAGCAGTAACATCATTAGTATACTAATTCAGTAGTGTGCATGGGCAGTGGCATTGGCAGATGTTGGGTCCACGTATAGTAGAGACATGTTGCAATTGTTGCCCTTCTGTCGCTTGGTTTATATTTTTCTGGAATAAGGTACAACTAGGGTAAAAGTAGAAATGCTAAAACAGTCAACCAGTACCTGAATTAAAAGCCATATAGTTTTTAGGGAAGATGTCCTAATGTCAGCAAGAGCACAGTATTACCAGGTTATTTGGGCACTAGAAACCTGAGGAAGCTGTTCTGAGATGGCTAATGTGAGTGTCTGGAATTCTGCCAATGAGCCATTGGAATCCAAGAGGCAGAGGATTTTGAAAACTCCTTGTTCTCCTGGATCCACCCGGAGAGATTGATGTGTGGGGGTTGGGTTTCTCCCTAGTCTGGCACTGCACCCTGTTTTATTACTTTGCACTGTAATCCCAACAGAGCAGTGCCACTGCTGACTGAACGCTCTCTCTGTTGCAAACTGGGAATCTTAGAGAAAAAGATTACTTCTCCTCCTCCTCCCGCCCGTTCATATTTCATTAGTTAATAGGATGCATGAGGTACTGCACAGAGCTACAGAATGATGCTGAACTTCTGCTCCAGTCTCTGTCCTAATTTGTATGGAGCAAGATTCTCTCAGTGTTTCTACTTAGAGGTCATAGGAAAAAAAAAAATGATGCTGACTGAGAAACATGATGACACTCCTTGTTCAACACTATTAAAAACTGGAATAATGAAAATTTCAGCACCTCACCCACTGCTAGCATAAATAAAATATCACTTACTGTGTCTCACACTAAGTACGTTTAGAAGTATTTGAACTGTGATGTGTACATTAAATAGCAAGGGGCAAAATGTTCCCTCACATGCATACACTGACTGTGCTGAAAGACTCCCAACCAAGGAAAAATAAATTTTGAGCCCTGTTAAATCATAGTAGAACTTAAGATACTGCCTGCAAGAATTCAAGCAGTACAGTCAGCAAGTTATCTTACTTGGGTTTGGAAAAGCAAACCACCAAGACTGTAGCCTCATGCTTGCAATCTATGATTTAATAAGCATTTGATCACTCAGGACAGTGTTGTCATGGAGAACATAAAATTATCTATTGACACTGCAAAGCTAGTGTGAGCTCACCTTGTGAAATTATGAAAGGAAATGAACTTCTGGATTTCCTCATAGAAAAAGTTGAGAAAATATCAGTTAAAGCAAAATCCTAAGCCTAAGTGCATTGGCACTTTACCTTTCAGGACTGCAATTGATGTAGGACTTCTGCTGATCTGCAAACAAAGAAGCACACAGAACCTCTTGGAGAGGCTGATAGAGTGCTGTCTGAAGTAGGATTGAAGATCATCAGATTCACAAGGACTTAATCACCCATGCCAGTGAAAACTGACAGGGTAATGCCTTTATTCAAACTTTATTTTAGACTTCTCAGAGGTGCTATCCAGCCCATGCACCTCATCGGCTACTCTCAGAACTGGCACTCTGAGTCCTGGTATCTCACATATGGATACAGGCACATGCAAGATCTATCCCTGCCTTGGTCAGAGATTTGCTCCATGTTTTCTTTCCATCAAAATGCAATCACTAAGAACACTTTTCATATTCACCTCTCTTCAGAGGATCTCTGCTGCTTAGAAGTTCAGGTTACTTCCCTCTCACAGAACAAGCCGTTACTGGTTATTACTTGTTACTGGTAATGGGAACCTGACTGAGCAGGTCTGTAAAGAGAAAATATGTTTCCTGGCTGTTTTTTATGTATGTATTTTCCACTGGGAAGCCTCCAGTGTTTGGGACTGAGCCTTCCTCACGTTAAAGTTTTTCTGATGAAACTAAGTAGTGTTAAGCAAAAAGAGATTTACAAGTTATTTGTCCAGTCTTTCTGCTGACTTATTTTAGTTACACTTCAGAGGTCACCTTCTGGTGTCAAAGCGCAGGTCTGCGGGAGGACAGCAGAGGGAGATAGTGCTCAAAGGAGGAAGAGAGGCATAGGCTTCCTCCAGGGCACCCGTCACCAGTAATAACAGACCAGTAGCAGCCCTCCCATTAGAAAGAAATAATAATTAAATTTTAATTAATTCACTCTCTTGTGGATGAACACTGGTGTGGATAAGTGGGAGCACGTTGTCTCCCTGTGCTCCTCCATTGGCCAACAGCAGCAGCAGCAGTGGCTTTTTGAAATAGGTCCCGGTAACTTTGCTGGTTGTCCTGGCAGTAAGCCAGTCGCCTCGTTGACGATTCCTCTCAGGCAGTGACCTTGCTGGGTTACGGAAGCATGCTGTACTGACTTTATTAAGGTGTGCCCTTTATTGAGAGTGTGTTTAGTGCATGTGTTGGGTCTCTAATTAAAATGCTAAAATATGGTTCCAGGAGAAAGTTTAACAGATTATTATCTCTCCTGTACAGAAGGAAGAGAGTGCTAGGACATACCTGTTTAAAGTGACTGTGCAAATGACATTTTGATGTTCCATATTTATAGTGCTCTCCACCAGTAACTTGAATATTAAGGGCTAGATTATACCAGCCCTGCCTCAGAAAGATATCAAGGAATGAACCTGAGTCGCAGTTACTCTCTCTGGCCTTCCCCCTCTCCTGCTCATTATGGCTGGGATGCCGTTTTGATCAGGATAACACCAAAGCCCTATTCTTCTATGCTGCACTATTTATTTGTGGCAGCGTGGCCCATAACTCCCATTTTTCAGGTAAGCCAAAGAAAGGACCTATGATGTCCCATCTGAAACCCAAGCTCTGTTTCTAGCTTACCTGTCCCAACATGAACTGCACCGGAGAGTGTTGTTAATGACATGAAAGGGCCGTGCTCCCTTCTGCTGCAGTATCTGACCTTGTTGGGAGTAACAAGAATCATAGAATCATAGAATGGTTTGGGTTGGCAAAAACCTTAAAGAGCATCTACTTCCAACCCCCTGCCATGGGCAGGGACACCTCCCACTAGACCAGGTTGCTCAAAGCCTCATCCAACCTGGCCTTGAACACTGTCAGGGATGGGGGCTCCACAGCTCTTGGCAACCTGTTCCAGTGTCTCACCACTCTCACAGTAAAGAATTTCTTTCTTATCTAATCTAAATCTATCCTCTTTCAGTTTAAAGCTATTCCCTCTTGTCCTGTCCCTACATGCCCTTGTAAACTTCCCCCTCCAGCTTTCTTGTAGGCCCACTTTATGTATTGTGAGGCTGCTCTAAGGTCTCCCCAGATAAGCTCCTAACCTAATAAGCTCTTGGGTTTGTCAGCAGCACTAATATGAGTCTCCCTGCAGAATTTGTTTTGGTTTGCCATTTACTATTTTATCTTCCTTATGAAGATTTTTGGGGAAAAATAAAATCAGAGAGCTCCTGTAAATTTTAATCCAAGTGTAATTACAGACTGCAGTCAAGTGGCTGGTCAGAAGGGGGCTGTGGCAGGGTTATTGTTGGTGCAAAATGTCCAGTTGTCTTTCTGAAGCTGTCTAATTTAGTGGGAGCTCTAATGACTTTTTGGTGGCAGGTGTCCCCACTATGGGCCACGGAGCAGAAGCCCTGTGCTGTGGTGTCAGCGTGTGTGCTGATGTGCTTGGTGCAACAGGGATACGAGATTCGGGAAGGTTTTACTGGGGGTTATGAAGTCCTGGTGGAGATGAACACCACTGGTGCCAAGGTAAGAGCTGCCCCTGGTCCTCATGTTACCAACACTTCAAAAGTCACAGTGATAGATGTAAAAAATAGCAACCTGCTTTGGCAGCTGTCTAACAGCCCCTCAGCAATGTGGGGCTTTTTTCCCTTTTCTTTTTCCTCCAGTCAGATAAACATTACAAAAGCATCACTGCCCAATTGTATTGCCATAGCTTCTAGTATGACATTTCCGTTTGATAATAAATAATGCCCTCCTGTACTGGGGTCCAGCTGCCAGCACCCTTGGCAATGTCCCCTTGCTGGGGCTCGAGGCCAGCTCAGAGCATGCTGCAGCAGGCAGGACTGTTCCCTTGGGGCCATGGGGGAGCATGGACAGCCAGCCTCGCTCTGTGGGCAGGATGCAGCCAGAGCTGACCCCAGCACTGGGAGAGCTTTCAGCTGGGCTTGGACCAGGTCTGGTTACTGTAAGAGTGAGCTCAGGTCTTTTCAACTTCTAAGCCAGCCCTGCAGGGACTGGACCCTGGGCTATGCACAACCTGTCTCCCCAGAGCTCCATACCATGGGGGCTCCTGAGCTGCTATGGCACCCAGGAGGGTCTCCATCTCCAGATGCCCCCACAGCCCCAGTGGAACAAGGCTGCCTCAGCTCCAAGTCAGCCCTGAGCCCTGCTGCGGGACAGGGGGATACCCTCAGGCCTCTGACATGTACGATGAGACAGCTCACAAATTATGAACATATGCGTAAATTTGGGCTTTCCCAGGTTTCCTATGAGCTTAAGCGTTTGTATTTAATGAACCCAGCATACCTGGCCGAAGCCAAGTCTGAAGCCTGGGGCAGGCTTATGAGGTTAACAGGAAAAACAGTTATAACAAAAAAAATAAAAATAATATGTTGACTGCAAGGAATGAAATATTTCTTTATTCTTGTGCCATGGAGCGTCTGACGGCACGGATTTGTTGTCCTGTATCATCTTTCTTCGATACTGTTACTCAGGTGTCAGCTTAACTAGAGCTGTGGCAATTGGAAGAATCTCTGGTTTGCAGCACAGCGTCCAGTTGGGCTCAGGGTGGTAGGTGAGAGCCAAAAGACGTTAATTTAAAAACACATTGCTTTAGAAAACAGCCCCAGAGGGAGTATTTTAATGAACTTTAATGAATTTTTACCCTGTTTCTCACTTGGAAGAAGGCATTCCCAGGTGTAAAGCTCTTCCTTGAGCAAAAGTATTGCGCGATACTTCAATCTCAAGTGACAAGCCCTCTGCCTTGTGCTTTGGGAAACAGTGGGGCCTCTCCACAAAGGCTACAAGAGAGACTTTTTTTTCCTTTCATGAATCTCCAGAATTTTAGACCTTCTCTCTCCATATTCTTCTCTATCCCATCAGTGGTGCAGGGCATTGGATTTCATCTCCTTTGAGAACAAAGAGGCAGGGAGGAGTGAACAGCACCCTTATCAGCACCCTTTTCTCCCCTGTTTTCTCACAGAATGTATCTGTACTGACTGGAAATAAAAATGTGGAAGAAAAGTTAGAAAATATGCAGCAATAACACAGCAACGATGCAGCAATGACGCAGCAATAAGATACTACTCTAACAGCTGAATTGCTAAATGCTGTGGTTACTCCTCAGCTCCTCAACATAATAAGAGCTCTACCATCCCATGCCTCCAACGTACTTCAGTTTCTTCAGAAAGTGAGATTCTAGTAGGATATTTTGCATGTATTTCTACAGCAGAAAAGAACAGCAGACCTCTGTTAAAGAATCAAACTTACAGTTGGGAAAGGTTTTGTTGCCTAATACTGGATCATTTCTTTTTGTTGAAATCTTATCTCTATCTGATTTTGGTTTTGGTTTGGTTTTTATTTTAATGGAAATATTTATTTGAAGATGTCAGTGACGGCATTACAGGGAGGCAGTGGGGAAGGTTGTTTTAGTGGGGCTCCTGATTTGGTTAACAACTTTTAGATGCAAATGCTTGTCTGAACACACGGTTTCTGATAGTTCATTCAGCTCTGGGTAATTATTCAGCGGGACACATCTGGTCTTACAGAGTCAGCACTTCCACCGACTTCACTGGGACTACTGCTGTAGGATTCAGCCCCGCATGAGCTAAATAGGGATGAAGCAGTTTTGCTGAGGCTGAGAACAGCCATTCACAAAATAAATCCACTGACGGAAAGAAAGGAAAATATTACTGCAGCATTATGTTAACCTTCAGTAAACTACTGTAAGATATTTTGCCACTGCAGATGAGAGTGGGCTTCAGGAGGAGCTAAGATACATGGGGTACACAGAATTCCAAGTATTTTTGTCATATAGTGTTTTCTGTTTTGTAATGTATCTAAGCAGAGATTTGTCTCCTTTATTCTTATTTTCAGTGGTGTGACTTGTATTTATTTGGGGTTTGTTGAGATAACTTTCTACTAGGACAGCTATATCCAAACAAAAAGTAGAAAAAAAAGTGAAAGAGAGAGTCATTTTAGATCATAGAACAGGGAATGACAGTGAAAGCTTCTCTCATGTGAATGAGAACATGAAAACATGTTTGACTCTACAGCTAAAGAAAAATGTAAATACAGTGCATGCTTCAGAATAGCACTTTCCATTGGAAACAGTGTTGTTGAGGCCACTGAAACATGAGTGGTACATGTAAATTAAAGGTTTATACAGACCACACCAACACCAACCTATCCATTAAAAAAAAAAATGGACTTTCAGAAGACAGAAGGGTTGTAAGGAATGTTTCAAGAGAGCTGATCATTCCAAAGATCATTACAGAAGAAAAGAGATGAAGAATAACTTGGAGGAGAAATAGTTCTAGATGGGTGAAGAGAGACTTTGATGGTGCAAACAGTCTCGGAAGAGGAAATACAGGTTATTGAAACTGCTTAACAAAAAAGTGAAAGTGCAGAACATATGATGTTGGAGAAGCTTGTGAGGGAAGAAAATACACGTGAAAATTTATAGCAGCTTATGGTACTTGATGGGGAGGGGGTAAGACATAGGGAGCAAGGAGAAAGATGAGTCTTGAGTGCAAGGAAAGCTGACAGTGGCCTAAAGCATACTAGGCAAAGCTGAAAGCTAGTACTGAAGAGGGCTTTCAGTGGCAAATGGAGCTGCTGACAGCAGGATAAGAAGGAAAGGATGCAGATTATGGAACAAACCAGGGGTGAGACCAATGGAAGGAGCCAGGGGAAATGAGATAAAATGATAAAGGGAATTGGAAAAGAGAAAAATTATCTGAAAAGTGAGAAAATGTGGGAGAGCTTTAAGAAGATAGTGTCCTCAATTTTCATCCTACAACCCTGCAGCAAGTATTAGAAAGGGGACATACTAGAAATCTTTATTCATTTGTAATCTCCAACTGTCATAATGGCCCCTTGGAGGTTTTGGCAGACTGCAATTTAAAATAGCTCTGAGATACACTGACATGAAAAAACTCAGCTAGCTTCAAGTGATCTTAAAACTGCCCTAGCTCAGCGAGGAGTCTCCACCTGCAACTCAGGGTCTGGAGCTCAGCTTTGTATTTTGGTTTCTCCAAGCAGGTCCTGTTCTTATAACCTGTTAATTCAATGATCCTCTTCCCTGAACAATGTCACCAAAGGCAATACAGGGAGAGGGTGGCGGTGGGGGGAACCAAGGCACAGGTGACTGCTGCAAGACCTGTAGGCAGCAGACTCACCATACCTTGATGTTTTAGTGCCTTTCTGGCAATTACACAAATGTATTAAGGGGCAGGGTAGGGCTCATTACATGGATAGCCCATTAACCACAGGTAGTTATCTGACCCAAGTAGGGGGTTTCCTCTTCAGTGTAATGGCTCTTTCTGGCCTGACCATTTATGAACATGAATGTCTAGTCATCTGGTATCTGTGGCTTCTTTGTATCTACAGGTTCATAGAACAGGCTGTTTTCAGAGACTCTAAGTAATGGATAACTCTCCTAAGAGAGTTAGATAAAAGTCTTCTTTCTCATAGTGATGTTTATTAGGAGGTTTTATGCATCTCAGTGAGGAGGGAGGGAATCAAATGTTGCAGGTGAAATACATCTCGAGCTCAGCTGACTACTGCAGCTGGCAGCATTTTATAGTTTTGAACCCAAGCTGCTGTGTGCTCCTCAGGGATCAGATGGCAAGCAGTGCTATGGTACTGAATGATATATGGTGTCATTAGACATGATGGGAAGGGGGGGGTCCATTCTATGAATGTTGTGTGTGCCACACTGCTTGGGAAGTGAAGTCCTATAGCATCATTCATGATGCTATGAATGATTTACATGTATTTATCAGCCATACAGAGGTACAGAGAGATAGTGAGTCACTGTTTCCAGATTGTACCACAGTTTGCGTATACTGAGGTATCCACAAAGCTCAAAGGTCTCTAGATACATAAGACTCAAAAGATCCGTTTTCTCCTAGGTTCTAGGTAACTCTAGATGCTTCCACAAGCACAGCTGCCATCAGTCAGGAGAACTGGATATAGAGCAAGGGGAGAAAATGGAAGGACAAACAGCTGGTTGAGGCTATTTAGAATACACTCGTGCAGTATGAATCTCCATTCCATCCACTATTTTGGAAAGAAAAAATAAAGTGTAACTAAAGTCACGTCAGAAGTCCAATTTGAAGAGCCTAATCATGTAACTTTCACTTACCCTGGGGAATGATTCAGTGGGATTGCGTGTGTAAGTTAACAAATATTTCACACAAGTAGAGGAAGAAAAAAGGGGCAGAAGTTCTGCTGGAGAAAGGTCGTTGCTGGTGTAAATCACATAACTCAGTTGAAGTCAGTGGGAGATGCCTACTTGCACTGTTTGCAAACCTGTCAATGTTTCTGAAGAACATGAAATAAAAATATTAAGAGAAAGCCACGTGGCTGTGATTATGGCAAGTCCCTTCCTGGCATGTGTCCCTCCTTTCCAGTGTATGGACTGAGAAGAAAACTAAAAGGGTAGTTGCTCATTATAACGTAAATGGTGGATGTCTCCTTTTCTGTTAATTTCTTCATGAATTGTCTGTGGAAGAAGTCACAGTTTTATCAAACGTTCTTTATTTGTCAGATTCTTCCTGCAAATAATTATTTTAACTCATCTACAAGGAGTTTAGTGGAAGACTTCTGAATGGGTGTGTGAGTCTTTTAGGGTCTGTGAATTGTCTTCTTTTCTTCTCTCATATTGACTTCACAGGGATTAGGTCACCAGCATGAATGATGAATGCACATCAAAAAAATTAGGATTCAATAGCCATGAGCTACACTCGCTTTTCTATTTTCATAAAAACAGATAGAGTTCCAGCTGGGAAATGTCAGGTTCTGAAAGGCAAAATTTTTTCCAAGAGGGCCCTGGAAGCCTTTGTCCCAGCTGGGTTCAGTGAAGTGTTAGTGAAGCAACCAGTGACAGAAGAGTGTCCTTGTCTCTCTAAGGGAGGTGGTTCTCCATAGCCAGCTTTCAGTGCTGGAACTCCCATCACTAAAGTAAGTGCTATTTGCTGAGATCAGTAGTCAATTCAAAGGCACAGAAAAAAAAGTGTCATTGCTAGATTTCAATCTCACTTTAATATATGGAACAGAGCAACTTCAAATGGTCTGGGGTGGGTTTTCACCCATCAAAGTTACAGGTAAATCAAGCAGATAACATGCATTTTGTACAAGTTCCCAAACTGGAAGCATCTTTAAAAGCCTGCATGCAGCTTGTTTACAGCACTGAAGCCTCTCATCGTAGGAGGTCAGAGCCTGTCCTGTCAACAAAAGCAGCTAAATCAAGGGGTATAATAAAAGCACCAGAGGATTCCTTGAACCAAAAGAAAGTAGTTTAAAACTAAACTGTGTAGCGTATGTCCTACTCCCACGCGGAAATCATTGTGTCTCATTGTAAGACTTACAGTTCTGTTCTGTCTAACTAGTTACATCAGCAGGGAAAACACCGTGTGACCAGGCACTGGAACACATTCTAATGTTGACCAGGAATAGAAACACAGACCTTTGTGCCTCTGGAAGGTGATAACCCAGATATTTTTCCACTGTGAAATTATTGGTCAAACATGTAAATGTAATATTTATACAACTAACTCTGTATGAATTCTTACAGCTTTTATTACTACAAATTGGAATGATGTCATAACACAAATGATGCAGCTACCAAGTGCATTGTGGCAAGCCAGCCTTTAACAAATGAAGATTAATGAGCTATTCCAAAACTGAGCTTTTATATGTGCTGTTTATACAAAAGGCACATTAAAATGAATAAAATTGGTTGCCTGCCAAATTAGTGATGATATACAGAATATTGAAACAAATAGCTGATGCAAAAAATGCTGAGAGAAGTTTGTTCAGGCACTGCATCATCATATGTTTGTATCACTGCTTTGGAGCTGTTGCCATGTTGCTTCTCAGTTGCCTGTGCACTCCCCACCGTTCTTGCTACCATTACTTTGGGCCTGTTAGTCCTGCCTCCAGTGTATATAAAAGATAAGGGAGAGTAGTTCTGTCATGGTAACAGTATATTAATTGAAACCAACAAGTTCTGTACATTTGTGAAAAGAACATTATGTTCACCCACCTGAGTACTTTTTAGCTGTCTTTCTTCAGCAGGAGTCACTCCCAAGGTGCCAGGTATAGCACAGCATTGGAAAATGTCTCTAAAACCAATATTCAAATAATTCATAAAAACTCCACATCATAATAAATCAACAAAGAAGACATAACACAAAACATTAAAGCTTCAATATTTATACAGTATCTTTCACAACTGTTAACCTCAGAAGTTAGTAATAAGTACAGAAATTTCTGTAAATTGGAAGTTAACAGTTGCTACTATTGAAAAATATTTAGTATAATCTCAGGACAGCTTGTTACAGGGCATGCGATAGAACCCCACAGTTGGTGAAATAAGGATATAGTTAGGTGATATACAGTTACATGAGCAGCAATTCTCCAAGGACATTTTGATGAAGTCCTCTATTGCTCTGAAAAGCTGCACAAGATTATTAATGACCGCAAGTGGTCAGAATGTTTTGCATGATCAGAAACAGGATAAAAATAACACACACCATTTTTATTTTAACAGCGTGTTAGTACGGAAACATGCTTCATGTTATAGTGCCATCCTTATTGGAATAGATTAAAAAATCTATTGATTTATTAATTCTTCTACAAGCAAGTGAAGTATAAAGGGAACAGTGCACCCATCACTCTGAGCTTGAGAAGCAAAGTCTTACGATGCTCTTGAATATACCTTAAAGTAAGAACAGGATATTTCTAAGGAGAAGCAGTCACAGTTCTCCTTAGAGACTGAAAGGTGTCTGATAGTCAGAATCTCCTCAGAATAATGAGGAAAACCCAGCAAGGGGGATCACATTCTTGTTGGTGTGGTATTTTCCTAATCACATAGTCCTAATGAAAATTATGTGGCAGGGTCACTGAAAATCAGGTTAACCATATGTCAAGCACAGTGGTTGCTTCGTAATGCGTGGGCTTGCTAGGGATTAGAAATCTATCACAGAACAGGTTTAGAATTCCATTGAAGAAAGTAATGAACTGCATTTCAGTGGAAAGAAAGTAATCTCAGATAAGCAGAGAGCACAGTCAGTTTGACAGTGTGTTGAAGAGGTTCAAGAGGTGAAGTAAAAGTCACATAAAACCACTGAGGAGATACACTGAGGTGAAGTTCTTTATTTTGTTTATTGTGCTGTAGATTTCCTGAGGAGGAGTTCTGCAGATGAAGTGCATGCAAGATCAGATCTATTAAAAGCAACTCTCAAAATACTGAACACACTGGGCTAAGTAAGTACTTAGCTAAGAAGCAGATAAAGTCCCAAAAATCCTTCAAATAAAAAATAAGTTAGAAAATTATGTTGTTTCTAAATGTTCAGTAAGCTATCAGTAAATCAAAATTACTTGTAAAATGAGTCCATAAAAGACATAAAATCTTTGAAAATAGATGAGATTATTTTAAATCTCCAAAATCTGAAAGGAGAACAAGGGTATCCCTAACTTCCATTTTGTAAACAGAATCCAAACTCCAGAACCCTAAGAAGGCATGTCTCCCCAGCTGTAGAATGAGCTGTTAATAAACTAGTCACCCTGGCTGGATTTCCTCATTTATCTGCATATGATACCTATGCACCTAGTGAAACTGCATAAATATGTTTTTTCAAAACAGAGAGCAGTACCACAGAAATTGGTATGCAAACAGTGTGTTGCTTCAATATCACTACCAGGCTGCCCTAGAACACAGACTTGTGTCATAAGAATTTATTCTCTCTGCATAGCATGTGTACTGGACCTAAATTAGCTGTCAGCAGAGGTAGATACTTCACAAATAGTGAATTTTTACCTTTTGTTTCTCTATTCTATGAGAAGCATTAAACTCTCTGATGTGATGGGGCATAGTTTGCTTTCCTCTCTGCCCACCTCTCAGCAGATAAAAAGTGAGCCATTTCTGCGTGTGTTTTTTTCCTACCATTTCAGAGTTCATAGTGAATACAGAAAACTGAGAAAGACAAAATAGTTTGAGACATAATCTGCTGTTTCGCTTGAGCAGCATCTTAATTGAGATGCTTTTCCATTAATAGACCTATACTGGGAAAAGGAAGAGAGACTGCAGAGAGTAGGGGGATATCAGACTTCTGTCTCTATCAGCCAACAGACAGTTATTAGATCACAAACTGTTTGACCAGGGATTCAGGTATCTTGGGGTCAATGTTTTGCTCTGTTTTCTGTGTTGCCTTGCACAAATAATTTAATCATTATGTACTCCTGTTCTGAATCAATAGAATTGATCTGAAGTGTGGAATTTCTCCACCCTAGAGAACACATGGTAAGAAAGTATTTATTCTCAAGATACTGAAGTAATTGTCACCCACAGGCCTTCTTGCTGGATGTTTTCCCTGTCATTTCTTACAGGTAATAGAAGATAACCTCTCATCCACTTTCTGGCATTTCTAGGGGAAGGAGGGTCTTGTTTGTTGTTTTCTTGACTGTTTGGTTGATTTGGGGTGTTTTTTTAACTTCTACACTGATGTATTATTTTCTTTCCATTCTCTTTTACCATCAGTTCTTTCAATGTGTTCTCTATTTGCATGATCTGCCCTACTAAGCTGCAACTCAGAATCACTTTCAGCATTCAGCTTGCTGCACTTGTGAATATACCCAGCAGTGTTTCAGTGAAAGGTTTTTCTCCACACCTGTCTCCCCACACTGCAAAAGAAATTCCCTTCTATTTCCATTCTACAGTATTCCTGACTAAACAGTTCTTCTTTTCCATGCCTACAACCTCAGCCATGTTTTTCCCACCTGGCATCCCCTTTTGAAACCTTCTACACCCTTATTCTTGACTTCTCTGAATGCTCGCAGCAAATTTTTCCAGTGAGACCTATATATGCCTTTCCCCCATGAACTGACCATTTGACCTCCCCACTACTTCTCAGATTGCTGTACACTCTTTGTAATAGTTCTGCAAGTCATCTGCTCCCCTGATTCAGGTGCAAGTTCCTCAGTCCTTCTCTAATCACCTCCAGTTGCCTCAATACCATTGTATTTTGTCCTCAATCTGCCTTGAATCTGTGTATTTTCCCTCTTCTGCCCTGTTCTTTCTCTTACTATGCTTGAGCTTTTCTCCTCACAATACAATCATACTTTAGTCTTTCCTATCTTAATGCAAACTGCCTATGCACCCTTAGCTTCATGTGCCTTTACAAGTATATTCTCCATTTTCTTTCTCCTTTTCATTTTTGTATAATTGAAACTCTAAAGGTCTACTTTTCCAGTTATATCCTCACTTTCTTCTCCTGTTGCTCCATCAGACCTCTCCCACTGAACTTAGTAAAACCTTTTCTCTCAGAAGTGCCCTGGACTGTTGCTATTCAGGGTTCATTATTTTTGGCACATTTATCATATCAAGCATCAAACAAATCAAATCTTCCTTATGATGGCTCTCATTCTTGGGCAATGATCCTAATAAATGTCTGAAAATTTGCCATGTTTATTATTTTATCATGCTTCAAATCTTCCCTTAAATTCTTGTCAATTAAGGTATCTGTGATCCACCTCCCCTCTGTTATGCTGACTAGCATTGTTTCACATTTTTCCTTATGTATATCCATGTTAACTATTAATGTCCCTTACATTGTTCTTGTGACAGTAACTGGTTTTTACTCTGGATTTGTGTAGCGTATAGCTGAGTCAGCCTAGGGACAACTTCCACTAGACCAGGTTCCTCAATGCTCCATCCAGCCTGTCCTTGAACACTGCCAGGGATAGGGCAGCCACAACTTCTCTGGGCAACCTGCTTCAATATCTCACCAACCTTACAGTAAATTAACATTTAACACTGTAATCAGCCCTTTTAAAAATGTTTATAAATAGAGAAATATTTGGCAGGAAGGTCATATATTTCCTAGGTTGTTTAAAAAGCAGAAAACAAAATTAAACTCCTCTTAGTGAGTGTGACCTGAGTCTGACTTTCTTGAATTAAATCAGATTAATCCACTAAACATCACTTATAGCTTCAGATTTGGATTCAGTTATTTCTTTTCCTGAAGCTAACAGGTGTTTAAGTCGTTCTTGCATTGATTCAGTGATTTTTGCCTCTGTGATAAGCAAGGATTTAAGAGAAAAGGTTGGCAAAGAGGGGTTTAGAGGACCTGTTGCAAGTACCTGATCTGAGTGTTCAGTTAGAACAATAATCAGCTATGGTAAGCTGATTCTCCTGTTTGTACTAATAGAAAGGGATGTGGGCTCAACTGTTAAAGGAGTCTTTCAGAAGAGGGCTCCCAAGAGACGAGGATGGAGATGCAGTTTTCTCTGTTGTGTGGCCAAATATTTTACTGTGAATATTAGATTTTGCAAGCTGTTATTTATGTGTCACAATGGAACAATCAAGACCTCCTTTACACTAACATTTTTCTGCTCTCCCATAAAGCTAATAACACTTGTATATCTCTCAAAAATTATTTAAATCTTGCATGTATGTGCAGCATCCTCTCCATCCTTGCTTTGAAGGACTTCTTGGAATGCGCCCCACACCTTGATTTTGTCACTATATCGTTAAGAAAAAATGCTCTTTCTGCCTGGCTCAGTAAAAGCATTACCAAAACAGAGTTCTGCCTCATGCAGCTTCTCACCCGATCCTTGCTGACTCCTAATTGGTTTTGAATACCCCCTATTTCTAACGTAGCCATCATCTGTTCTTTTCAGTGGTTAGTATCTCTAGCAGCTTCTCAACAGTTGTTTTTACTTCCCAGCTCTCAACTAGTTTGCAATTCTCAACAAGTTAGTCTCACAGTTCACTCACCACCACTATTTGGGCCAGTTCATCCAGTTTTTTAATTCATGGAGTTAATATGTCATGTCTCCCTATAATCATCTATTTGTACTTTCAGTGTACACTTTTGCTGTCTAAGGTACAGTAGAACACAGTTTTAGGGATAAGTGGAGTGTTTGTGTAGTTATTTCCATTTTTTTTCTTTATGGCTATTTTTGGGTGTTGATTAGCAGAACGTAATGGTGGATATAGTTTTGGTAAATTAGAAATTTCTCTGTGGTCCGAGATCTCAGTGTGAGTGGAAGAGAAGGACATATTGCCCATGTAACAAGGGAAATTGAAGGAGAAATTCTACCTTGAAAGGTTTCCACTATCAAATCTTCCAAGGCATATTTTCATTGCATTTTCCTATTCAGACAGTCAGATTTCCCATTTCCCAATTTTTCTGAAGCTCAAGAGAGAGTCACAGGGAAACTGAAAGGACTTGAAGTTGACCTCATCTAAGGGGCTTAAGTATTCCTCCTGGTCTTTCATAGCTATCTGGTTTTGCTTTCAGGAGGGATACAGGCAGAAAATGTCTTCTCTTGTAAGAAAAGACTTCTCCATTAATACCCTTACATGTGCATTTTGTCTGTTCCAAGCCATACTATTCTATGATTCTTGTGGCCTGAAGTTCACACATCATCTTTGTTACCTCAGCACAGGGAAGTTGTAGCTTTCAGCATGCTTCACTGCCAGACAGACCCCTCCAAATAAAGGCTTTGTGTTGTCCGTACATCCTTCAAAAATATAAGCTTTGAGCCAAATAGCAAAAGGATATTCACAGTCACTTAATAAGTCAGGAAAACCTCTTAAATTTCTAAAAAGCATTTTCTGCAGAGAAGGCTGTGATTCAAGGTTTATAGTATTTCCCAGTGTGAATTTTTTTACATCTGTAGGGTCATATAAACACAAAGTGGTGCAAATGGCAGACTTGGCAGAAAGAAAGATGCCGTTTCCCTGTATAGCATCTTGCTACCAAGACAGGACTATCTAGAGATTGTACAGTTCTTCATACACTAAAAATGCACTTTAATATCCATTGTTGGGTCTCCATCTCTAATGAACAGCCCCTTCGGGCAATATTTAATTGAGTGGTACAGTAATTTTGTGATCAAGATATAAATTCATTACAGACTAGATTGCAACTGACAAACTCATTTCACCTATGACCTAAACTGAATATGAACTCAACTCTTCTCAGGTAGGAAACTAATGTATAAAATCATTTTCAACTCATTGCCAGGGGATTTAGAGTGGATGTTTTTAGTGGTTTAATCTGGGATTTAAACCTGAAACAAATTACTTGAAGAGCTGGCTGAAACCAAAATATACAGATAAAGCATATATTTTTCCAAAAGGGGATAATTTTACAGGATTGTAGTCTTACCAAAATACTGGGTTTTGATTAGGAAAGACAAAATGCTTCATTTTTGGTGTAGCATTGAAATACATGGATATAATATTTTTCAGAAATATGTCTATATGCTATGTTCTTGACTATACATTATAAATACGAAAGCTAAAATAATGTTACAGTGCTTGCAACACATATACTGTTGCATGTTTCACTAGTGTTGACAAATTTGGCACAGTTTTAAAAGATACTTTCCATAAAATGGAATACAGACACCCCTAATGGCAAATGTTGGTCGTGATCTTTTTTAAAACAGATCCCTATAAATTTATCACAAGTGGAGAGTCCAGCTGGAAGGGAAGAGAATGGTTTTTGTAGACATTTTAATACATTAAAATTAAGCAAAGCAGAAATTAAATTTATGCTGTGCTATTAATAACTTTTAATAATTATTAAAAGTCTCTCTTTTTCAACAGAAATTAAGGACTTGGTAGCTTCAAGCCTGGGTGAACAAAGACTTTTCAAGAACATTTCACTGCTGTTCTTTAAGTTTATTGTCTTAATAGATATTCCCATTGATCACTGTTTGCTTTACATTTTTTCACTACATATTTAAAATTGATGTATATTTGAATACTTATCATTATATAGCCAGTGGAACTACCCATTTAATAGGTCAAATAATCATTATATTTCACTAGGATGCTGGGTTTTAATTCATTTAACATTTTAATCTTCCATCAGTTTTTCCTTTAAGAGGATTTCAGTGCACATACAGGATTTGTATAAATCTGTGCAGTAAATTTATTCTTTTAACAGTTTTATTCTTTCATCAGAAATTCATTTAAATGGATTCTACTATATATCACATTCAGTGCCAATGTGGCTTTAGGTCAGGCTGTAATTGATGCAAAAGCAATGAGGTACTAAAAGAGAAAGGAAATATCTGAAATTGGAAAGGGTTCAAAAAGCATGCCACTGTAAGGCCATGACATTCTTCAGATATGATAGAGGTGGGGGATGGACCATTAATAAACTGGTTTTGTCCAAGCCTGGTATAGTTGCTGATTTCAAGTTTTACTAAGTCAGACTCTGTGCTAAGAGCATGGCTGTTTTTAAAGCATGAAGTGGCATACCAACTCAGGAATCACCTGTCAGAGTATAAATATGGTTGCTTCTACAGTGAATAATAAGTCTAGAAGTATCAAAGTAGGGAAAAGTAGAGAAAATAATTTCTTCTTCTTCATTTTATTTATGTGATGCATTTGACATGTTCTGCTTTTTTGTTTTGATAATGTAGGTTACTTTGTTGGTATGGGATATACAGAGCAGTAATTGTGCATGCCTTTTCCCAAGTTTTAAGGTAGATTGGTAATGACAAATAATAACAGAAAAGAATGAAGCTAAAACTTGTAAGGGATTTCATGTATGTGTGCAGGAACAGATAGAAAGGAATTATGGGAAAAAGAATGATGTGTTAGCATTAGGATAGAGACAAAGCCTAGGACTCATGTTGGAGTCAAGCTGCAAAGGGTCAAAAGGTGGGCTAGAAGAGTATTACTCTCCTGACTCTTATCTAGCCATGCACAGGGGATCCTTAACTAAGGTTCAGCAAAGTTCAAACAATAAGGTTGAGGTTAAAGTTGGGTAGAAGGTTTGGTTTGGTTTGGAGACAAAAGCTACAGCACTTGCTGGATTGGAGGTGCAAGAGCTGTATCAGAGAATGAGGTAGGCTGCAAAACAACTTCTGCCCTGACTACTTTTTAATCTGTACCATGTTTAGGGGTCTTGAGAAAGTGCCTAGCTAAGGCCAAGCTAAACAGTTGGGGTTAACTTTAGCTTTAAAGAGAGGTAGAATCTTGTTCTCCTGCTGAAAAGTGGCTGGAAAGTAGCTGCCAAGGGCACTGGTGGGTGAACACCATCTTGCTGATTAGCTTTTGGGTTAGGGTTAGGAGAGTGACAAAGCATTGAGATTTTGTTAGAGTGTGACTGCAAAAAGAATGCTGAAGGTAGGATTAGGCTGCAAAATATTCTCTCTTAACACCATTTTCATCTGGGCCATGGCTGATATCCTGGGTTAAGGTTCAGCTCATCCTTCACTGTAGAGTTAGGATTAGAGAGATAGGAGAGAGACAGCACCTATATATCTTGTTGAAGTATAGCTGCAGGAAGTTTCTAGTGGAAAGGATAGGTTGCAAAAATATTTCTTTTCTGGGCCACTGCTGTTTATCCTTAGCTAAAGCTTAGCCTATATTCACCATTAGGGTTAGCATTATATTTGGGCACAGAGTTAGGAGAGAGACAAATCCTGGGGCTCTGGGTGGAGTGAGGGTGTATGGGGTCTGGCTTCCAAAGGAAGGGATAGGCTACAAAAAGGTTTATTCTGTGATATTTTTTTATAATCTCAACCATGGCTTGGGGTCCCACACCATGGCTTAAAGCACAACCCATTATAGGCTTATGGTTAAAAATACAGTGAAGATTAGGTTTAGTGTTAGGAACAGGACAATACCTAGATCTCCAGCTGTAGTGGGGCTGCAGAAGGACTGATAAGAGGAGCAGTATCCTGCAGTACAATTTCTCTCCTGACAGCTCTTTTATCTGGGTGATAGTTTCTGAGTGTGGGCCAAGTCCCAGCCCATCCTGGTAGTTCGGGTTAGGGTTAGGAGAGGGACAATTTGCAGTTTCTTCACTCAATCTGATAACTGGTTTTTCATTTTCCTTTCTAAGAGAGCTCTATATTTATAGGATATCCTTCCATCACATTTGAAGTTACGCCCTTAGACTGGTGTGATGGCTCTGTATGCCAGGGAGTTAGTTCCTTCAGCTAGCTGCAGTCAATTTACTTTTGACAACCAAGAAATTTGATTTTTATAATGAAGCATAAATCACAGGAAAGGGTTGTCTATAATGGACTTCAGCAGAGTTAGGAGCAAGAGTGCAGTAGTTCATATCAGCAGGATTTTATAATAGCCACACAGTAAAGGACATACTCTTCATGGAGAAGGAGAATTTAGACAAATTTGGGACACCCAGGTAATAGTTACACGGCTTGGAGTTTTAAAAGCTGTTGTTGCCTTGTTATGGTCCATTGTTGTTCCAGTGTGGTACTTGGTTTGATATATAAGAATACCACCGAACCAGGAGGCTGGCTGAAAACAGAAAGATGGGGTGAAACAGCTGCAGTATGTTTCACTGCTCAGTACTCTAAGCTGCATGTTTGTTAAATTGAATTATATCTTTAATTCAATTGAAGGTGAGACGAATGAACTATAAATCATTCTCAGTGAGGTTATAAATATGGCTTGATAGAACCTACCACCACAAACAGGAAAAGCCTACAATAATGTATTCGCATGTTTACATATCACTCCCCTGCGGTGGATTAGCAAGCAGAAAGAAGTCTAAAACCACAGGGGGAAGGTTTAAATAGGATGATGCAGACATTAGTGAATGATTAACAGTAATTTCAAAAAGGTGGAGGGTAAGCTGCTCATTTTTCAGAATCTCACAAATGTGTTTTGAATGATTAACTAAATTTGCTCAGCAAAAGTTTAATTAAGGCTGCCACCAATTAACCACAGCTACTTAACTTGGTGTACAGACTGGCTATACGCACTATGTCAAAAGCATAGCATTGACCAAATGAAAGTGTTCAAGGGTTCTTGGGCCTGTCTGGGCTGGCTACCCCTTTGACACCTCGTCTACAAACAACAGAGGGAGTCACTCAGAGAACATCACACAGTTCTCCTGAAAGCCCTCCAGCAGCCTCTGAGAGAGTCATCTTAATAGAGTGCATATACATATACAGCGTACATATGCAGCCAGCTCAATGGGCCAGTGCATGAGTGAGTAGGGTCAAATCCTTGTTCCCTTTGGTGAAATGATGGATGCTGCTTTCAACAATCTTGACATTTCCACAAAACTACAAAAACCAGCCTGGATTTTATGTCTGCAAGTGAACTCAAGGCAGGGAATGAATGGAGCTCTCTTGCATCCTCCTTTGTTCCTGCTTCCTCTAGCATGGCAACCCTCCCCTTTCTTCCTGTTGCTCTTGCTCTTTATGAGCCCAGTGTAATCCGTCCCTGTCTGATTACACTAATATTTTCAAATGCTTCTTACTGTCTATTATGCGTAATACAGTTTGGCACAGTTGGACACACTCATAGGAACAAGTGACATCTGTGTCATTTAATTACTTTTTTTTCCTTGCCAAAAGGAGAAAGAAGGCTAGTGCCCTTAATTATAACTTATGATTAAAGCTGACTAGGAAATAAGCATTTCCTGGGAAGCATTTTTGAGAGGAAGCACAAATTTTCCTTTAAAAAAAGAACAAAGAATCCTTTTCATAGTTTTATCAAAACCTTCTTACCTGTCATTTTACTCTTTTTGTTAAGCATTCTCCCAGGTTTTCATGTCATACATTCTGGTTTCACAATGAGACTCTGGTTGTCTGCATCCCAAGCTTCAGTTAAGAGGTATTGATTGTCAGATAATGATAGGCCAGGTAAGTCTCTCTGATGGCTACTGTGTGTAGCTCTTCCTTCTAAACAGTTCCATGAATGTCATTAAAAAATTAGTAGGAAATATGGTACACTTGCATGACAGACATAGTGACATATATGTTTAACACTGTTTATTGTTAATGTTCTTTACTAGTAAGAAGATCCCTATTTCCACTGAGGATTTCTGTGGCTTCACAAGGCTTGAAAAACATGCCTTATAGAAAACAGATCCTCCTGTGACTGTATCCCCTGCTGCTCTAATGCCTGGGTCACAGTTTACTTGTGTTGCATCCGTTGGCTTGGTGCTCCACAGTATACTCTGAATACTTAACATTTTGGATATACTTAGTATTTTATTTACATCCCTCCTGTATTATAATGTTTGTAAAGTCATAATGTTATTCAAACTTTTTGTGTCTCAGAAATCCCAGCATTACTTCATTAACAGTTTATATGAATGCTCAGTTCAAAATTTCTCAAGGTTCCAAAAGCCTTGTTTATGAAGATTTCCAAAGTGATGCACAATTCACTAAAAGGCAGACTAGTTTAATTGTTCCATTAAGAAAACCATGTGTCTTGTTCTGTATTTGTATCCAAGGCCTAAACTTATTTCCTACTACACCAAGTATCATATTTCTATTCTTTTATTGACAAGTTATAAAAAATAGCTAAATTTTAGCTAGCTATTTCAAAAGCCTACTTGCTTTCTGTCTGTATACTTCTAAACTGTTATTTCGTACAGCAGTACAATAAACAACACATAGTCAAGTAGTATCATAGTTACAAAAAGTTAGAAAAATATTCAGGATCAGAAACCGTGAATTATCTTTGGGTCAGGTTATTAAGAGTGCTCATATCAATCTGCTTACATGCTTTGTTTGTCCTAATATTTGAATATTCATAAATAATTTGCTCATCTTCTTCAATCAGTGTCTTAAATAAAGAACTAATGATGTCAGGACAGCTTGCTTTGACATTTATGAAACATGCTATGATGTACCTGTAACTGATTGTAGGGGTAGCTGGAAGAGCATATTTTTAGATTGCTTCATTTTCTGTTATCAGAAAATCTGTCAGCCTTAGCTGGAAGGCTTTAGCGGTTCTCCTACTTCAAGGAGGCCCCTACAATGTGTCATGCCCTTGAGAAGCATCTGTTTAATTTTACGAAACGTCTGGGTTAAACTGCAGGAGAGTAGCCAGGTCCTCTTCCTCCTTTTTTAGCTTCCCCCTCCTGTTCTTCAGACTC
This sequence comes from Coracopsis vasa, assembly GCA_026283785.1. Taxonomy (NCBI): domain Eukaryota; kingdom Metazoa; phylum Chordata; class Aves; order Psittaciformes; family Psittacidae; genus Coracopsis; species Coracopsis vasa. The sequence goes on from JANHGB010035222.1 coordinate 45,340, forward strand.
CCAAGGGGGGTGTGAGGAGCCAAATGCTGTCTCTGGGGAGCAGGCTTTTGCAGGAGGCAAAGCCCCTCAGCCTGCCATCCAAGTTCCCAGGAAGGGTGCTGGGACAGGGGTGAGGAGGAAGGCAAAGAGGGAAGCCAGCAGTTCTCCCTATCCTCCAACCTTATCAGGCTCAAGACAGCTCACTCTCCTGCCTCTTGAGGCATCAGCTTTGAAGTGAGCTTTCCTGCCCTTGCAGAGGCAGGGTTTAGGCCTTGCTTCTCCTACATAATTCCTTGGATTACTGTCAGGATTGATAAGGTCACACTAATTACCCAAAGGGGCAAACCTGAGACCACATGAATACCTTATATAGAGTATTTATATTTTTCCAAGAGCTTTCTGAAACTTCCATCTTTACAGTAGCATAGCTGTACCACTATTCTTTAAAGAACATACAACTATAATTTAGCCATGATGGCCAGTTTTCCACCACTGCCAAGCTGTCTTCAGTTCCATGTGTCATTTCTCCCACTGGTGAGCTCAAATCCAGGTTTGCCCACTGATGTGCTCTTTACTTATCACCCATCCCACACTGCACAGGAGGAGCAGATGCATGTGGGTAGGGCCAGTGAAGATGGGAGCCTGCACCTTAGCAATCCCAACAGCCAGCATGTGGCAATGAAGACCTAGAGAAAATAAAATTAAAAGGAGCGTTTTGTTGTTGGCATAAGCAGCACGAAGCAGCTCTACTTCAATGTCAGCAGGCTATCCTCTGCAGAGCTGGGTCACCTGCCCCCCCCCGAAAAATCCACAGACCCTTTTTCTCCACCCAGAATTCAGGAAATACAGCTCGGCTTTCACAATTCAGGAGCCCTAGAAGCAATTGTCAAGTCTCTGAGAAAGTGCTTGACTGTGATTATCTGTCTGTGAGGTGATAGGTGTTTGTTAAGCTGGGTTTAGGTCATTAGCTGGGATGGGCTATATTCTTCAGGTTAGTCCCTGGCCATGAGATGGGTAGTAAGATGTGGTTTTGAAATTCAAACTAACAAAGGGTTACAGAGGAACGCTTTCTCTGTAGCTCTCTGCCTTAGATGCCGCACTGTGGCTGCAGATGCTTCAAAGTATCTGCTGCTGCCTGTATGCATAATCTCAATTTTGTGGAGGTTTAACATTAACCAGCTGTTCCGCAACCATATGGTGACCTGAGTAAGACACTGGACTGGCTGGATTTCTGTGGTGTTATTGAATGTAGGGTTTTATGTGGGTGCAGAAAAATGAAGAAATAGAAAAAAATAGAGAAGTTTATTAAATCAGTCTCTCTGTATTCACTTCTACTCTTGGAACAGCTGCTTACGCTCAGCCTCTGAGCTGAGGCAGTCAATTTACTCCAATAGATACTAAATCAGTCTCTTTATCTGTAATGAATGATTTGAGAACAGCAAAATGCACATTTGATAAAATGTGGAGAAATCCAACACAAAACTTAAGCTTCCTACACAGAGAAAGAAATGAGCCCTAACCATGAATGAACAGGTTAATGGCAAAACTGCACCAAGTAAATTCATTCTGCAATATGAAAGCAGAATCAAAGACATTAGGCATAGACAATAGCATATTCAAGGTGCAATAAAAAGAGTGCCTCAAGCCATATTTGTCAGCAACTATTCCTGCATTAAAAGTGTTATTATAATTAACAAAAGCTTACAGTAGGGTTAAATCTTAACACTTTGCAGATTTTCTGTAAACAAAGTGATTAGTTTGGTTTAACTTTATATTCCAGGCAACCTTTCTGGAATGTCTACTTCACTGAAAGCTACCATCCATCTCATATTCCACAGTTTTATCTGACCTGGCTTCCTTAAACATTTTACTTTTTTTACAAAGATTAAAAAATACACTGTGGAGTAAAATTATCTCAGCTTTGAAAATATGAAATTGCATTTGAAGCAGTGCTTCAGAATGTAGTAATTTACTATGGTAGCTCTAAAGCACAGATGGAAGGGTGTAGAAAGAGGATTAAACTGCTTTCCATATCCTAAACTTTATCAGGGATAACACAGAAAACTGTGTCATTCATTATTGCCTGGAGAGTTCTTAAGTGTTAACAATTTATCTAGCTGATACATTAGAAAAGCTAGAAAGTACTTTTTTTTTTTTTCATTAGCAATAACAGACTGTAACTAAAATGAAAGTCAAAGTTGCATTGCAAGACTTTTATTCACTTGCCAAACAGAGGAAATTAATTGCTTCACCTGGAAATATTGATTATAGTACATCTCAGACAAAATCTAAGTGCATGGACCTAAGAAATGCACTGCTGAAAAATCTATTTTCCCAAGTCTTTATTTCTTAAAAGGCTATTTTTTTGCATTACAAATAAAGAATAATGAGACACTATTTGTGATGCTTCATATCATATAAGGTTTGTGTTCATACATCACAAAACCAAAATGTTTTAGGATTAAGTTCAGAACATCTTAAAATCAAAAGAAATGCTCTCATTAACATTTAGCAGACTTTGGATCAGACCTATCCAAAGGTTCAGCTGATAATACCAATACACGCAAGAGACTGCAACCAAAGTCTCATTATCCCTTGTAATTAGATCCCCCAAATTTGTTTTCACTTGTGTGATTTGATATTTTTTTTTCTAGAAGCTTCTGTTCAAGCTGTGCACTTAGACTTAGCAGAGCTTTATGGCTGCACTAGTTTTAAAATGATTTCTGAGTATCTACAAATCCAAACTTATAACGTTCAAGTGGCAAGTGTAATGTGATATTCAGTAGAACAGAAAACATCACAGAATTCTTGTTCAGTTTGTAAATAAGCACAATAACATAACATGGACTTTAAAAAGGAAGAGAGCAGCAGATCTGTACTTCCAGGTTTTCTAGACGTTATTTTAGACCAGTTTATGGAATCTAGTATTTATATATAGACATATACTTCTCTGCCTCAAGAGTATGCATATATATTTCATCCTGAAAATGGTAAGTTTATTTAAAAGTTCTTCATTAAGAAGAACTGTCAAATTCAGTAGGACTTCTGTGTGAAATCCTGGGCTTCTAGAAACAGTAAGAGTTTCTAGATCTGGGCTTGGACATATGCATACGCATTTATTTTAATTTCTATTTTAGTGAACTAAATTAATATTTAATGTTTATTGGAGCTGGGATTGGAGATTCCAATTATATCCTCTGTCAAGCAACTGCTCTAACAACCAGGCCAGAGTCATGTGCATACATATGCACACACACCCTCTTTAGCAAAACCGGTGTATAATTAGTCTGTTTAAAGTAGAACAGAGCCTAACTCAAGGTTCTGCAAAAGGGTAAGTCTCTCATCTGATCGTTGGAGAAATCACATCAAAGAGGGGAACAGAAACCAAGAAGAAAATTTGAACCCTAATCCCCATAATGAGAAAGGATGCTGCAATCACTGGGCTGCAATTGGTGGGCTGCCAGGTAAGAGGCAGCAGGAAGGATGAGTTCTATCCACACCTTTAACCTCCTTTACCTTTACTCTCTACAAAGATTCTTTGAGTATGTTTGCTCTGAGGAAAGCAATCAGATTAATTACAAGAATTCTACAGTATCTGGACTTTTTCACAGACAGACTTTATATTTTTAAGTATCTTTAGGTACCTTAAGTGAGGAAAATTTAAACTACAGATTTGAATATAAGTGTTTTGGATTCAGACGTCCCATCATCAGTGACTGCTAGGTGAAGTGTATGTGAATGTGGTTTTAAGCAATAAAGACAATAAACTGAACTATATGATAACACAGAAATAGTACCACATTCCCTGTCATAGGGGTTTTCAAAGGATAACTGTGCTGAAGATCATTAAAACCCTAGAACTTTTGGTTTTATCACTGTGCTAAAGATAACTGTACTGATAATGATGATGCCGTATGATTTCCTATGATGAAGGTGGGCACGTATGTCTAGCAGAACAATCTTTGAAGTCCTGCTTGTACACTATACCTGGTAAAACTGCTTCTAGCAGTTTGTAGCACTAAACCAATCTGTGTGTGATTCACTAAGCCATTCCTGATGGGCATTTGGGGTTTATTAGTGGACATTACTTTCTGTATACAGCAGTGTTTTCTTTTGTATGTTATTAGGATAACAGGTTGTTGAACCACATCTGGATTCAATAAAGTTAGGGTAAATCTTGGTGGTTCCATTGTTAAGGATAAAATAGACATCTATTCCATTGAATCTTACTTTGAAGAATTTGAACAAAATAAGAGCGGGGGAGTTATAGTGGGATAGGTCACTGTTTGATGTACAAGTCTTTGGACTGTAACTGTATCTGTTGTCTGTACCCTTTTTGCAGATCTCTGGATGGCAGTGTTCTCAAGAACTGTCTTTATTGTTCCTTTTTCTCATAAGTTAAAAGAAGTTAGGCTATTCAGGTAGAAGTTACTGTGAAAATAAAGATACATTGCTGTACAGTCTCCCCTTTGTCTCCCCTTTCAATCTGTCTATAATTCATTAGGATGCTATTAATTGTCCTGTTGAAAGACTGTTCTATGTAAAGCAGAAAACCACATGTTTTGGTTTTATTTTTGTTTGTTTGTTTGTTTTGTTTTGTTTTGTTTTTTCTCTACTGTTCTTTTCATATATGTTCCAGTTTTCAAGTTAATCGTTGTGGGCTTTTGGTGAGATGCCTGAGGTAAACTGTCCTGCTAAACTGGGATAGGTTACCTACTCAACCTTTCATACAGTTTCAGGAACTGCTGCCTCTAAGCATCTTGTTTAACTAGGATGAATTTAAATGAGTGATAATATCCAGTTACTAGCTCTTAGACAATTTGGCAGTCTGAGGTACCATGAGGACTCCACTACAGCAAGCAAGGCTTTTCTCCACAGAAAAGAATATGTGCTGGTATGCAGCCAAGGTTATTTTAGGGCTGCAGATGGCATCTACAGTTCCCACTGTATAAGCCTGGGTTTAATGCGACTGGTGCAGACAGTGTGTAGCCGATGCAAATTTTTACTGGCATGTGATAATCAAATTTAGATTTTGTTTTTCATAAATATTTTAGAACGCACTGATATCCCATGTGTTGTTCCTACAACATGTCCTGACAGCAGTGTGCAGAGTTTTTCCCCTTAACAGCAGCCTTTTGTGCATATTTGATTACCTTAATAAAAGCCAGTAATAGTGGGTGCAGACAGGGGATATTTTGCAGGTACACAAAGGCATGAGTTGTGATAGGACATGAGGACGAACACTTTTTTTAAAGAGCCCTAAAAGGCAAATACATTCCATCTCTCACACGACACAGTATGTTTGTAGAAGTGAAGGAAAGTGCTATAACACACGGAGAGGCAGTAAGGCAGTATAGCAGGGTCATGGATAGTCAAAAATGAGGACACTCCAAGCTGGAGGCTCTGCAGACACATGCACAGGGATGTAAACAGCTCAAATTGCCACTGCCACAGTTGATGTATCCTTGCCTCTGAAAAATAACACTGTCGCAAAAATTAGCTACATGGGTGTAACTGGTGACACTGGATGAGCCCTCATAGCTCACATGAAAAATATGAAGCTTTGCTACTATGTGCCAAGTGAGGGCTATCCAGAGTTAATTCCAAAGAATATAAAGGATCTGTCCAAAGAGCGTGGAGCTGTCAAATTATGTAAAACAGTAAGCCGAGAAGGGCTCTCTGTAGCAGCATGTATTTCTTGCTGCAACATGAACTATTTTATGTGGTTGATTCCAGCTCATGGCTATATTTGCTGCCTTAAAATGTTTAGAACATTGTCTTTCCAGCAAATTTTGTACTTACTGGATGCATTGGTACTCACACTTCAGAACTGGGCTATAACTTTAGGTTTTAGCACTGTATTTTACTAAGTACATATCAAAACTTAAGTCGCAGAGTGTTAGAGAAAATCTTTATTTGACAGAACAGCAACTGTATAGCCTTTAATGGATTGCTGGTATTCTCTGGTTTTATAAAAGAATAGCTTTTTTTATCAGGAAGATGGATTTAAAAAAGCTACTGAATCTAACTCTGAATTAGTGTGGTCAAGATGTCGTACTTGTACAGCAGAATTTATTTGAATGATTTGTAAAATAACAGGCTATGGGCAGTAGGTACATATCTAAATAAGCTAAGGATCCATGAGATATATGGAAATGGAATGGGGAATTTCTGAGTCCCTAACTTTGATTTCTGAAAAGGTGAGACCTGATAACAAAATTTAAACGTAAGCCAGGAGCTCACCAATGAAATTGTTAGGCTTTAATTTTTCTATTTTAGGTACTGCTGTGGATTCACTGTCTTCCAGTGAGTTATTCCTGATTTGTATGAGAGTGAGAGCAGAGACAGGACCCCAGTCTCAGTAGAGACTCCTGAAGGACTGAATAATATTTTAAATCTCTGTTGCATCTACAAATACAGGCAGATGTGAGTCTGAAATAGCTGTTTGGGAACCAGCTCCAGCTCAGAAAACTGCAGATGAGATGGTGGTGTGGACAAAATAGTACATTCTGCTCAGAGGCTACTATTCTAGGCGCGGGGGGCTGTGTGAGCCAGCTGAATCTTTCTTTTTCATTTGGAGCTCGGTGCTGTCAGCAGCCATCTGTGGGTATCTCCTGAGGTAAGGCTGTGAGTGGGAGCAAGAGAGGATGCTTATGGCCACAGACAGGGGCTACAAGTTAGGTTAGAAAGATGTCCTCAGACTGTATGCAACTTAGTGTATAAATTGGCAGAAGAACTCCGAATTAAGTTGCCAGAAGTGCTCAGAACAATAGATAGATTATTTTGGCTTAATTTAGCTTTGGATCAGGCTCTCAGATCAAGGAAAAAAATAGATGACTAAAGTCCTTAACCTGAATTTGTGTAGGCAAAAGTGGAGAGGCAATCTTTCTTGCAGAGTGGATTGGAAAACCTTTGCTGACCTTTCAGAGTTCTGTTCTGAAATGCTCACACAAGGCCTGGGTGGCTACAAACTTAGAGGGCAGCGCTGATTGTTTGGAGCTGTTTCAAGCAGGGTGTGTTTAATAAGGCTGTCATCTTGATATTAAAGAAAGCCATCAAAGTAAAAGGCAAATGGGGTGATGGGAACCTAAATGTTTGCAACACAGGCCGGTCCTTTGAATTTCCCAATCCATTACATAACAAAAATGCATGAACTGTGTGATTAAGAATACTAAGTAGTAAGTACAGAAATCAATTCTGTTTAGTGAGGATTCAAATCCCCTTGAGGCTTTAAAATGTTTTTTAAAGTCTAAGGAGGTGGGGGGAGGGGTGTGACATCTTTTCAATAAATGCATAGAATTACTAAGCACAGGGGATTTATTTAACCAGGAAACCTACATTATTGAGATTAGACATCTCGTTTTCAAGGTGCTCCTGGAAGATAATGACTCCTATACCCATAATTCACTGTAGACATCAGTTTTGTCTGATAACACATAAATTGGCCTGACGATAGAAGTTAGCAGTTTTCATTCTAAATTGCAGTATAGTGCTAGATAGCAATAAAGAATGTGTGGGCCAGATTCACTGAGTTTAAGTAAAATTATAGAGCAGAGGATTTGTCTGTTCCATTTGGGAAATACAAATTTTCTCTCTAGAACAAAGATGCAGTTTTTCCTTTGATTAAAATATAACTGCTATGGAAAATAACATAAATCTTCTTGGAAAGAAGGGAAAGAACAATGTGATTATT
>JANHGB010035224.1:0-10321 GCA_026283785.1 Coracopsis vasa
GAGCAAGTCCGGAGGAGGGACACAAGGATAACCAGGGGGCTGGAGCACGTCCCGTATGAAGACAGGCTGAGAAAGTTGGGGCCGTTCAGCCTGGGGAAGAGAAGGCTGCTTGGAGACCTCATAGCAGCCTTCCAGTATCTGAAGGGGGTCTATAAGGATGCTGGGGAGGGAGTCTTGATCACGGACTGTAGTGACAGGCCAAGTGGTAATCGGGTAAAACTTAAACAGGGGAAGTTTAGATTAGATCTAAGGAAGGAGTTCTTTGCTGTGAGTGTGGTGAGGCACTGGAAGGAGTTGCCCAAGGAAGTTGTGAATGCTCCATCCCTGGCACTGTTCAAGGCCAGATTGAATGGAGTCCTGGGTGACATTGTTTAGTGCAAGGTGTCCCTACCCATGGCAGGGGGGCTGGAACTAGGTGATCCTAAGGTCGTTTCCAACCCTAACTATTCTACAATTCTATGAATGTTTATTGTATATGTCAATGTATTTTTAATAAAGTTCTTAACTTTTCTAAAGTTTCACTTTTGATGTAGGCAAATTAATTTTATTTTTGAGAAACACAAGAGGCCGTTGTCCCTGAAAGATGCTTTCTACATCACTGTCTGCATTATAGTGATTTATTGTCCTAAGAAGCTATTTCAAAGCCAAAACTCATGTACAATATCTCCTTCCTATCCATTAAAAAAACAGTCAATTTATGGGCATGCATAAAAAATAATTGGAAGGCAAATGGAAATGGCAGTTGTATCTGGCTTTCGTAGGGATTGGTTAAAAGGTATGGAGTAAGTGCATGTGGCAGTTGTCAGAAGGCATTGCTGATGATTTATATTACTAGTGTAAAACTTTTGTTCAGCATTGCTTTTGTTAAAAACAAAACAGTTTTCTTGTCTGATCAAATTAATGGGATCTTGTAGGTTGCTTAATATAGGAAAATGAAAGGTGTTCAGGCATCAGGTATACATTTATATTTAAAATGCTTTGATTGTGTTGTATAAAATGTTTGTGTAATGTGTGCCTGAACACAACAGAAATCAAATCGTATGAGTTAGTGTCCACAGTTCAAAGCAATTTTTAAGCTACCAATTTGAGAGATTTTCTCAGAAAGCTGCTTTTAGTTCTCTGATCCTTATGTGCATTAAACAAAAATATATGGGGATATTTTTAGATTTTTTTTTTTTAGCCTAAGCAAAGTGGTATCTATTTTGTTTTATACACACCTTCTTAGTAGTATTAGTAAACCCCTTTAATTCAAGTATGCCTTGCTGCATATCTGTTTGTTACATAAATATGGAATTTTAGACCACTATGCCCACCTTATAATTCACGTGACTGTGTCATAGCTTTAAAAAATTGAAAGAGGGGCTTTTAATCACTTGAAGGGTGTAAGACTGAAACTGAGCAAGTCTGTAAGACTGATAAGACTTGCACATTAGATAGGTATGATCTGAAACTCAGAATAGGGGTTTTGGTGAGCTGGAGAGCTTGTGAACCATTTCTGCCTGGGTGGCTACACTGCCAGTTTGGGCAATGGGCAGCGAAAACTAGTACAAAAAAAACATTGTTAATCCACAGTGTGCAGCTGGTGTTTCTCTGTCTGCAAGTCCACCAATGTTTCAGGGACTGAGATATTTGCCCTCAATGCTTTGTAATGGCAATGACCTAGGAAAATCCTACTGTGCATACAAAGCCCAGAGTGGTAAAAGAATTCTCGCAGCATTGGCTGAGGGAGGGGCCGAATCCTTTATTCTTGAAATAGCTCAGAACAACAGTTTTAGAGAGAATTCAATGTCCTAGTTCAGACACTTAAATTTATGTGGCAGTTTTCCATGCAGGGTTTTTTTTTTCAGGGACTCTCTCCTATTTCCTAATAGATGATCTTGTTACATACACTAAAGGAATGACAAGAAAGACTTTGGATATCATTAACCTCCAAAGATTTTTCAAGTTGTAGTTAATGGTGCTCTGATTAACCTTTCCCTGGCAGTTGCACAACTCTACACACAAGGTGTCAAAGACAGATTAGGTAATACAAAGTTCTTTGATGTAACTATATATTAGATCACATATGAGACTGAAAGTCAAGATTACTTTGAACTGTTAAATACCAAATTTGGGCTCACTCTTTGAATAAATCATGTAACTACCAGGTAGTTACAGTATGGCACACAATATTTGTATACTCTCAAACTGTAAATATTTAATTTCAAAAATTTTTGCATCAAACAGTAATTTGCTCCTTTAATATAAACTATATTTCATAAGGTTTGTAATATAATCCTGGTGTTTATTTTCCCCTCCGAAAGTGCTTTCTGTTACTGATTTTACAATTTCAATATCTTCAGTTCTGAGAGGTGCTCTGAAATTCATCACAAGCAGTTTGACCATAGGGCTCTGCATTTTATTGTTGTCTTCTTTGTAGTAAGTTAGTGAATAGCTAGTTCAGTAATATGACACAAAATGGAACAAAAGTTTTCTTATGAATTATTTTTGTTTGTTATTGAAAAATTGTAATATTTCACTGTAGTGTGAGGAATAACTGCCAAGGATTTCTAGAGTGGAAAATGATGTGTCATTATTTTTGAAACCCCACCCCGTCACACAAAATGGGGACAAAATAATGAGGATCTCTGCCTCTGCTGGGGTGTAATGCTGTGTGCTGGGGCACATGGTCTGCAGTGGAGCCTGGCCATGTTCTGCCCTTCTTGCTACTAGGATGGCTCTGTACCTGCAAGGCCATTTTGCTTTGGTATGGGGGGGTACAGGCCAGTGACACGTCCATAAGTGGTCATTACCAAGCCTGGAAGATAACAGGGTGGGGAGGGAAGGGTTGCTCCGTCTCAGCAACCTGAGCTACTTAGGGAATCTGCTCCAGATACCTTAACTGTATCTGTCTTCTCTCTTGCATGTTTTGTTGATGCTTAAGACCAACCAGATCTGATCCATCATATCTGCTGGAAGTAATGTGCCCTCTTTCCAGAATGCTGTATACTTATCTGAGGACATACAGAGATCTGCCTACTGCCACAGATATGATTATTGACCTTGTCCTTGGATGGAAGTGCTCTGTGCAACTTGATATTCCTTTGGCATCACGTGGCTTGTGGCATCAGAGCTCTTTCTAATTCTTTGACATAATGCATGTGTAAGGTGGATATGAGAGAGAAAATCAGATTTAATTGCCTGTGTGTTAATGCAGGTGTCAGTGATGCATGTAGTGCTTATAACCTGTTGTGGACATGAGACTTCCAGCAGAGTGAGGCTGGGAGTGCAGCAGTTGCACATAACTCATACATAAAACAGCCAAACAAACTAAAATAGCAGGTGCCTTCTCAGTAGGACTACGTGGTAGCTCAGGGTGGGTTAGTAAGCACAGGTAATGCTTATTAAATTCTGCAGGTCTTACTATTATGATGGTTTCACTGTATCTTAGTAAATTAATGTGTCGAGTAAGTAGGGATCGCTGATGAGAAGTCAACACATAACATCTTACGTGCTTGTGCATGTTAGTTTCCAGTAGTGACACTGGCTAAACATAATTTATTCAGTCTTCTAATTGAAAAATCAGTTGATTTTGATATCAAAATAACTCACTGTTATCAGATAAATGCATAAAGAAAGCAGTCATACTAACATTCCTAACTTAAATTAGGAAATTAAGTTAGTTAATTAAGTTAAATTAGTTAAATTAAGATTTTAACTAATCTTAAGAAAAAAAGAAAACACATTCTAAATTTAAATGCTGTGGGTATTATAATAGAGTCCTGCTACAAACCCGCCAAAAATTAATTTATAGATGTGACATTGCAAACAGGCCTTTAACTAGAGCAGCACTGACAAGTGCTGATATAATTAAGTGGTCTGTTTAAATGGCATAAATTAAATTAATCCACATGAGCACCTTAAGACCAGAGTAAACCAAAGCTGAGATGAGGAATTTAAAACATGATCTGATATCTGTTTACATAAGGCTCCCCAAACCACTTGCTTCCTTACTCTTTTGCTTCCATGGGAGAGTACTAATTTCTTCTGCTCTGGAAGTCAGGGTTGGTGAAAAAGCTATATAGTAACTGCCTTATTGCCTTGTATGACAAATCTTGTTGAATCTCTCAAAAAAGAGAGAGATGAATAAACCTCAGGATTTAACTTCCAAGTTAAAAGAAGCTAATTAGCATTCATATCCATTATGTACTGCTCAACTAGCAAGGTGTTTACCAATACCACATGCAGTGTTTTGATGAATAAACTTGAGGTGTAAGGTAATTTCTGCATTGGTCATTAGAACATAAAGTTGATGTCACGTTTATAAGGTGTGCCAGCATGTGTTTAAAAGCATTTCATGTGTCCCAGCACACACTCAGAAAACTACCTGTGCAGTAACCCTCATGTTTCTATGGATGCCTACAGTCCAGTGCTGCATCCCTGGGCAGCTGAGTATGACACAGGTCAGTTAATACCATAGATTCCTCTCCAAATCCTTTTCTACCAGACCAGTTTCTTGTTTTATGTTTTTATTGTCAATGAAAGTCATTTGAAGTCAAACTAAGCAGATGGTTGTTCAACATCAGTGTTTCCAGAGAAGCTGTAGGAATTTTTAAAGAATGATCATTTTACATAAAGGTGTCTCAGTAGCAATCTGAGAGGACAGAGCAAATAATGGATAAAGTAACTGATAAATGTAACTGAAAATGCAGATTATGGATTTTCAGTGATATCCAGGTAAGGAAAAAGAAGTTTGTTTGGTTTTGTTTTTTAACCAGGAGTACTGAAATATTTTAAATACTTAAACATTTTTCTCTAATATTTGCCTGATTGTTTGTATCTTCCACTGTTATTGTTTGAACTTGTTTTGCAGCCAGTATTCTCTCAAGAGGAGGGTTCTCATAATACTACTATCCCTGTACAGCACTTCTGTGAGACTCTAATAGTCACATTACGAAATAATAATTCAGGAAATATTCTTCCCCAATGTAATAGCACATTAATATAATTATTAAAATAAGCAAAAGGGAAAAGCAAAGCAAAAAAGCTGCTTCTCATATTTTAGGTTTTATGCAGATAGGGTTTTTTCCTTTTCTGAATATTTCCACTTAAGACAGAAAAATAAAAATCTTTACATTGAGTCATTATTGTAGCATTAGATTTCTCCCTTTATTTGGGTAGGATGAATATCTAATATTTTCTGCCTACTGAAACTATTCTTTCTCTCTTTGAGCTCCTTGAAGTCCTCAAGGAATTTGTTTTTTTAATATCTGCCCTGTTTTAAGCAAACGCTATTGCTAATTAATGGAAGTGCAGAAGATGCTGAACTTTGTTTCTTGCCCTCACCCAGGAGTGGCTCATTTGTATGAGGAACAGAAGGTACTTTTTCAAAACTTTTCTGTCAGCTTTTCATTCAGGAAAGGGTATGGCCCTTTGAACGTCAGTGTAAAACTGTAAAAATTGTTGTAGTGCTTTTTAGTGTCTGACTTTATAACCCTGCTTGTGCTTTGTGCAGGGACTGGAAAGGTTTTGATGGTGATTGAAATAATTCAGAATTAAAGCACTGCTCAGCAACCATCCTTGTTCTCGTTAGTCTTTTGACATCTTTTCCTTTAAAGTGGAGATGACATAAATGGTCAAGAGCATTCTTATTATTATTATTGCAATTAAAAACTTTTTAAATGAACTCACTTAAAGAAATAAACAATGTTGTCGTGTGCAGTCTTCTCAGAGTGGTTTACTTCCTTCAGTTTTCCAGTTGCTCTGAATTTTGGATTGATTTGTTCTCTTCCTTGGGTTCTGTTGATCTAAGCAGTTTTGCAACTAAAGACATCACAAAGACTTCTCAGGAAGCTCTGCTTCATGTTATTTTTCTGATACTAATGATAATGTTAAATATATAGGAAATTCACTCCAGAGACTGTCTTTTCATTTTTTATTCCAAGCTATTATATTTATACAATTTTAATATAAATATAAAATATAAATATACTATTTATACAAGCTATTGTGAATCTGGAGGACCATCTCATTAGGCCTTGTAGAATTCATCTTGTGTAGGTTAGAGAAAAGCAACGAGGTCAGTGCCAGTACAGTCTGATTGCAAACCCCTTGCCAGTGTGACTGAGGATCTCACTTGCTTCACGTCTGTGAGACTGTGAATCTCAGATTTTTCCACTGAAAGATGTGAGTGGAAAAGATTTTCTACTTTCAAGCAGAAATGAGGAGGACAAGTGCTGGAAACATCTCTTCAAAAAACCAACTCTTTTTCCATGGGTGTTTCAAGTGCTGATTATCATCTACATGAAGAGTGTAGGAAAATCAAGACATTGTCATGAAATTGTATTAGTTACTACTACAGCTATTCGGAGACAAGCCTGTGCTAGCAATCAGGAAGCCTAAGCACTTTGGATACTCTTGGAGTTTGTTCTGTCTGCCCTGGAGAATTTAACAGCCAAGTGTACTTCCACTAAAAAGTCCTCGGGAATGTTGAAACACAGGCAGAATAAGTGTCATTGTCTGTTTGTTCTTGACAATATCATTTAATATTGGTTTAATCTTAGTAAATTGTAGAAAATCGTTGGCTTTAGGAAGAGCTTGTAAGCCCTTGTGAGAGAAAAGCAGCAGCAGAAATGTAATATTAATATCCACACAGACTTAGGAACTTCTCTAGAGAATTTCAAGTAGAGCAATTCAAACCTAGGGTTTGGTTTATATTAAGAGTGCATTGGAGCACTTGCTTATCTCATTTTGTTGTATTTTTGTCTGTAACCTTTTTTTTTTTACTTCGACGTACTGCTTTTATGACGTCCATCAATATCAGGTTTGTGTTTCCTATATTCATTTTGTAATCTGTTTTATTTTGTAGGTTGCACCAGGTGCCATTCCTGTAGGTATTTGGTAACATGTTTGCAAAATTTTCTTTTTGTTTAATTGTGCAGTTTCTTTATTTCCCACATTCTCTTTCATTCTTCTCTGCCCTGCTAGTGTTTGAAGCTGGGACTGTTCCTTTTTTTGAAAAGCCTGCAAAGAGACCTTTAAACACATTAGACCAAATTTATTTATGGCATAAAATTGTACTGTGGTTATGTTGTGGCTGTTTTATGCTGATTAAATAATTGAATATCCTTATAGATATCTTAAATGCAACAAAAAGTTGTTGCATTGTGGTTTTTTTTAATTTAAGATATACTTACTAGTTGGTTTGAAGCATGTGAACCGTATCAGGTTTGAACTGCGTCCTTGAAATGGTCTTTGCAGGTTGCATGTATACTCTCTTGCGTGGATTCTGATTTTCTACTTAAAATTGTATGCTAAACAATTTAACAGAGATAAGCTAGTCTACTGACCCATTAATGTAGTCTGAAATCATGGTGTTTAAATCCAGGCCTCAAAAATAAAATGCTAGTTTGAAAAATTAAAGTATTGGAAATAGTGTTGACAGCATAGGTGGATTGTGTTCTCTCACAGGATCTGCAACATGAAATGTTCGGTTAAGTTGAATAGACTTTCAGCATACTCTGCGATAAAAATGTAAAAGCATAACAATGCCAAAATTAAGGAAATAAATTGTTTTGTACGTCCAACATGCATGGAAGGTAATAGAAACAGGCATTGATTGCAGGAAAGGCAATTTAATGTACACATTAGGATAAAATTTCTAATACAAGAATAGCTAAGGGATAGTATAGATTGCTTGGGGAGTGTATGGAATGTCCATCACCAATTTTTTCTCAATAACAAATTAAGAAAAAAATACTGTTTATTAGTGTTCAAAATGGCATGACAAGCAAGAACTGTAACAACTAACCAGGGGGTTTGTAAATTAAATTTTTGACTGACTTTGTAGTGTCTACAAAGTGAACAATTATTGGCAATTACCTTCTGTAATTTTTCATGGAAAAGAGAGATTGCCATTTCCATTGCTAGCAGTAAAATGAATTTTAATTTTACTGAAAGCTCACATAGTTGCAGCAAAGCTTTAGGCAATAGGAAACCACTCATTTGGAACACTTTGATATTTCTTTCACGTAGCTTTCAGCAACTGAAATGGTTTCTCATTTAAATAGTATAATCTCAGCCTTCCATAATGTGTGCTTTAGAGTATTTTGGATTGCTAAAATAAGTTTCTCTTTCTCCTTCTGTTGTGCTAATCTGTCCTCATAGTTGTTCATTATGACACTTAGTGCATGTTAGTGTTAGCTCAAGTGTTTATGCCTGCTATACTGTAGGGATTGATTAACTTTCTAGTGGTCTGTTTTCCTTTTTTAATTATGTAGGAATTACAATAATCATGGAATCATAGAATAGTTTGAGTTGGAAAGGACCTTCAAAGGTCATCTAGTCCAACCCCCCTGCAATGAGCAGGGACATCTTCAACTAGATCAGGTTGCCCAGAGCCACATTCAGCCTGGCCTTGAATGTCTCTGGGGATGGCACATCTACCACCTCTCAGAGCAACCTGTTCCAGTATTTTACCATCCTCATTGTGAAGTATTTTTTTCTTCGTGTAAGAGTTAACCTTCTAGAAGCATTTTGGGTTCAGGTTAAGGAAATGTTCAGAGAAGAATGAAGTGCTACTTTTTGGAGAATTTGTTGAATTCAGCTATTTCTGATTGTACTGTGTCCCCTACCAAAGGCAGGTTCTGTAGAATTGCATTGGAAAATAGCTGGTAAAAATACTTTTCAAGTTATGCCTTGTGCAGCCACTAGGTTTTCTGTTATGTTTTATTCATGGTACTAGTCCTCTGATTCCTCATCTTCACATTATTTGAGGCAGTTCAAAACAGTTTTTATAGGACTTGTCTTCCAGCCTTTTGTCTTTTGCATTCCTCATTTGTAACCTCATCTCATATAACAGAAAGAAACTAAATAACTAATGAGAGAAAGTAACACATTAAATCAGGTTAAATTAACCAGATTACAGGTTACCACGGCAGAGAAAAGTTGGTTGGAATACTGTAGGCAATAAAAGGTAATGTAGCTTATTTTAAAATTTAACTGTAATATAATATGAGCCTTGCAGTCTAATCAGTTTAATAACTCAATAGCATCTTTAAATAAGTGGAGGAAGATGTTGAGATATTTCATCCTGGTCACAATTCACGTTTCTGTCATTTCAACAGCACAGACATCTCAGAAAAGTGAGTTTGGGGGCTTTTCAGAACTACCAGGCCATACAGAATTTAAACCCTCTGTTTTGCCTGCTCTGTGCTGGCATCGAGCAGACTATAGGGTAAGGACAAAAGGTAGGAAGTCCATTTTGCAGCTTTGTATCACTCTGGCAAGTTTGCATTGGAAGAAACTGGTTTGAAGTTCTCGACTTTAATTAATCTGCTCTGTTTTCTGTAAATACAGTAATAACTTCTGATTCTGTCCATGGCAGAAACATTCCTCCCCTTCTTTGTTAGCTGAAATTCCATTTGCCCACAAATTAATCTCAGGTTTTTACCCTGGGCAGCGTTTCATTCTTCTGCCCCACACTCTTATAATCTGCCAACCATGGTAGGAGAGAGGATAGAAATGGAAGGATGAGTTCCTGAGTGGTTGCTCAGGATATCTCACAAAGCATTACCCTTTCTTTATGTTGTCACGTTGTTTTGCACACAGCATTAGAACTGCAGCACCACTTTTGGTGCTCACCAAAGCATGTACAACACTTTTGTGACTTGAAATCTGGACTTGAAATCTGTGTTGCCAGCAGGCCACCTAGAGAAGTCATGAGTAGAAAATTTACAATGCCTTGACTTGTTTTTCATTTGGTTGTTTGGGGTTTTTTTTCCTCCTTACTTTAAAATGTTACTTACTATTGAAAATTTTACCACAGTTGGCTTACTGTTTTTCACCTGATCATTTGAGAGATTCATAATTCTACAAATTCTGCATCAATTTGTCTGGATTCTTTTTGAGGCATAAAGAGAGTCTCTGAATGGCATCTAGTTAGAGATATGCTTTAATACATATGATTATCTTTTCTCATTACATCAACCCAACTGTTTTATTGCTCCATTAATCAAGATAAGTTTGTTTTGGTTTTAATATGGTTGAAGACCAATGCTTGAATCTGGTTTCTTATATTGGCAAGATATACTTGGCTTAAAAATGATTGCTTTGATGAAAAAAAGTATAATTTAAACTAGCAGATATAGGCATTCATTTACTATTGGATTTACTTACTCTGTAGGTTAGAGCGTATTTTTAATACATTTTTCATCAAGAAGATTAGATTTTTAGATAAGTGTTGTTTTATATGTTTAAAATCATCAAATCATAGAATAGTTAGGGTCGGAAAGGACCTTAAGATCATCTAGTTCCAACCCCCCTGCCATGGGCAGGGACACCT
>JANHGB010035231.1:0-10149 GCA_026283785.1 Coracopsis vasa
GGATATAAGGAAGAAGTTCTTTACTGTGAGGGTGGTGAGGCACTGGAATGGGTTGCCCAGGGAAGTTGTGAATGCTCTATCCCTGGTGGTGTTCAAGGCCAGTTTGGACAGAGCCTTGGGTGACATGATTTAGTGTGAGGTGTGTCTGTTCATGGCAGGGGGGCTGGAACTGGACAATCTTAAGGTCCTTTCCAACCCAAACTATTCTATGATTCTATGGGGCAGCCACAGCTTCTCTGGGCAACCTGTGAGAGTGTTTTACCACCCTCACAGTAGAGAATTTCTTTCTAATATCTAAGCTAAATCCACCCTCTTTCATTTTAAAGCCATCCCCTCTATGTTCTGTCCCTGCAGGCTCTTGTAAAAAGGCCCTCTCCACATTTCTTTTAAACGCCTTTAGGTATTGGAAGACTTATAAGGTCTCTCAAAGCCTTCTCTTCTCTAGGCTGAGCAAGCCCAGCTCCCTCAGCCTGTCTTCAGCCCTCTGATCATCTTCATGGCCTCCTCTGGACTCAATCCAACAGCTCCATGTCCTGAACATGGCTCAAAGGTGAACACAATACTGCAAGGGGGGTTCTCACCAGAGCAGAGTAGAAGGGCAGAATCATTTCCCTCAACCCGCTGGTCACAATTCTTTTGATGCAGCCCAGGATACAGCTGGGTTTCTGGGCTGCAAGTGTGCACTGCTGAGTCATGTTGAGCTTCTTGTCTTCCAGAAGTTATATATTTTTTACTTAGTGAAACTAAATCACAGTAAAATCTTGCCAGGGACATGATGAAACTCATGTGGGTTCCTTAATACTGAGTATTCCGTCTCCGCCTTGTGATGAACACTCAGTTAAAGTCATTAACACCTCTGCTGAATAAAATGGTCTCTTGAAGCTCTGATGCTGCAAAGAAGGGACCTAACTTCAGCTTCTCAAAACTGACTCTCCTGTTGAAGCTTTTTATTTAAAGTCAGAATCACTGAGGCAAAAGTATAGCAGTGCAAAGAAAGATAAGCCCAAGGACGAGTTGAAGGACTGATCCCGGGAATGACTTAGCTGCCTCCTTAAGATGAAAAGCAAAGATGAAGTGGGACCTCAGTGGGGTGGTTATCTGGGCCAGACAAAGCTGCATCACAGCTAATCAATATTCTGTGAGCTCTGTTTTCTCTGCTTCCCACCCCTGCAATTACTGCATGTGCTGAGGTGCTAACTCTGAGTGAAGAAGGATCGTGGCTCATCACCCGAGCACTGGTGTGGGTTGAACAAAGCCTTCTGTAGGAGATGATTCATCCTGACACTTCTGTTAGCGCAATGATATGTTTTCTCGGAGATGTCCCAATCGCTTTACCAAGTGCCAGTTATGTTCCTTGGGAAGACTTCAAATAAACTGAGTCAGACAAAAGTCAGTCTGGTTTCTAAGGCAATATGACAAGGCCTGGGCAAGTGATATCCTATCACTGAGCAGTGGATAGGGCATGACAGGAAGAAGTTTGCCTGAGCAGGTAGATGGGAGGGAGTAAGAAACTGTTGTTTCTGTCCCTTATGGGTCAGACTGAGCCATCCCAGTTAACCCACACTTCTCAGACTGGGTCTTTGACATGTGCTAAATCCTTTGTGGGTTACCTTCAGGTCCTGTGCCTGCAAACTGCCAGCAGACGCAATCAGGATGGCAAATTGGAATAAGCAGTCCAGGGGTGAGATGGACAAGATACATTAGTGGGGTTCTTACACCCTAAATGGAAATAAAAGAATGCCTCTGCTTTTCTTTCATCTGTGGAAAGTAGTTAATATCAACATCTGCTCCAGCGAGCCAAAGCAATGTGGGTGTCAAAGGTGTTCTGTTGTGTCTGTGGATGGGAGCAGAGTTGGCTGAGATTGTACGCCTTACAAAAAGTAAAGATGTGCAGAGGATTGCTCCAAATTCAAGATAGCATGACTATGCAGGTAAATGACCAGATGGTTGCTCTGCTTGTGCCTGTTTTGAGAAACCGAGACAGCAGGATGAAATAGAAGAATTTGGTTGTATTCTGTCAGTCTTGGGTAACATGGTCTGGAGTGAGGCATGGCAACGGGGTTGGAACTAGATGATCCTGCAGTAAAGCCATCACAGGTACTACCTTAAACAATACATTTAGCAGCGCGCAGTCATACAACCCCACACTGATATGACAATTTAGAGCAAAAAGGCAACTAAATCAAAAACATCAACATGCATTTAAACACAGGTGATTTTAGCCAAAATGCCTGTACTACATTTCCTAACAAGGAGGTAGTTTGGATTAAAATAGACTTCTGAGTTTGGGGCTCAAGTATATAAATCCCAGAGTTTAATATCAGAGATGTGGACTATGTAAATATGTAGGTGAAAGACTAATCCTACTTATATAATCTTGAGAAAGAAAATAATGAGATAATTAGGAAAAGTCAGAGGACAGTTTTAGGAGTCACACTAGTTTCCACCAGTTCTTTCAGACAAATCAAACAATCTCCAAAAATCTCTAAAAAAGTTATTTGGCAATTTTACCTGTTTTTAAATGAAATAGTTTCAAGCGATTCTGACATTTTAAAATACGTAAAAGTTTTAGAAAGCTAAAATAAGATCTAATGTTTTACACTGCGATTAAGCAAAGCAATTTAGCTCATCCCAGAGGAAATTTCTTAAATGTTTTGATTTTTCAAAATTCTGAGTAACAAAATTTATCCAGAACAATTCTATACAGATGTTTTTGGGAGTCTGCTCAAAGTGAATATTTATTTGTATAACAATATATTCTGGGGAACAGTGAATATATTCTATATAGCTGGTGAAAGGGCTGGAAGGAATGTCCTGTGAGCAGCAGCTGAGGATTCTGGCCTTGTCTGGTTTGGAGAAAAGGAGGCTGAGAGGCAACCTCATTGCTCTCTACAGCTACTGAGGAGGGGAAATGGAGATCTTTTCTCCTTGGTATCCAGCAGTAGGATGTGTGGGAATGGTACAAAGCTGCATAAGGTGAGGTTCAGACTTGGCATTAGGAAACACTTATTTACAGAGAAGAGGCCAAACACTGGAACAGTCTTTCTAGACATGTGGTAGATGCCCCAGGCTTGTCAGTGTTTAAGAGACATTTGGACAATGCCCTTAACAATATGCTGTAACTTTTGGTCAAGTTGGGCAGTTGGGCTAGATGAACATTGTAGGTCCCCTCCAAGTGAAAATACTCTATTCTGTTCTATTCTGTTCTATTCTCTCATTCTCCATTGTGAATTATTTTGTGAAATTGTTAAGAATGTCCATTTTTCTGTACCATTTAATCCACAAAATTCTACAAGTCCTTCCACACCATTCATTTCAGAGCACTACCTTTTGTGATGCGATACCATAATGTGCCAGAATATTAAACATTTACTGTGTCAAATGTCCTTTCTATGAGAAAAATCTTCAAAAGCCTATGTATGCACACTGTTCTTGATATGCCTACTGCTTGTGCCAAAATGCATCAAAATATCCATTTAGGTTTAATTTTGTGCTTATATTAGAGAGGTGGAAAAAAGTCTTATTTATTCTAAGCACTTTTGTTGATGACACGCAGGTTGCTATAAATGCTGGAAAGTCAGATCAATTTTATGAGCAATTAAATGGGGTCTGTCCAAAGGTAATTAATTTTATGGTAGAGGTTGAGCAAGGTGATGCTATAATATTCTTACATCTCTGATGAAAGGAGGAAAAGATAGCTCACTGGCTATTAAATGTTTCCAGATGTTCACATTCCATATCATTATTTATATTTCAGATCTGTTAACTGTTTTGTTATTAAAGTTCTTCTCTTCTGGATGGTTAAATGTGCAAATTATGCATGCTCCACTGAGTATTATGTATACCAAGGTCTTTATGAAAATTAGCTGTTCACTTACTAGATGGTGGCTATCTTCTGCTCATTTGCAATGTGACCAACAGTTAGATGTGTATCAGTGAAAAGAATAGTTCCCTCAGATTTCGAGATAATAGGGAGGAAAAGGCACATAGTGAGCCATAGCTGTTTTTCTTATAAACTGAATATGGAAAAGTTGAGACTTTAGTTTCTGACATTCACAAAACATCACTGAGATATTCTGCGAGAGGTATAATTAGCTTATACTCTCAGAGAAGTGAAAGTCACCACAGTTCAGAAACAAATACAAGAGAAAAGAGTGTCTGAACAAGATCAGGAAAATGAGATGGAGGAGTATTTTATTGCAGCCTCACATCGAGCATTGGGACTTAAATATAAGAAAATCCTGAAATATGGCAGTAGGCAATTATGAACAAATACGTCCTTTCAAATGCTCTTTATCATTCATTTGTTGTAGATGTCACTCTCTGTGTAGTCTGAGCAGCCATTTAAATGTCCACATTCCTTTGAGATTATTGTTAAATTTTGTATCTTAAAGAAATTTTCTGTGGGAAAAAAAAAAAAAAAAAACCCCACATTTAACTGACTTTAGTGAAAAAATTCAATTCATTTTACTAGTTATGACAAAATGTACAAAGGTGCTCTGCAGGCTCATGTAATATCCTTCATTCTTTGTAACATGGGTCAGGGAAAACAGGTGCGCCTAACCCAAATTCTTTCTACTTTTTCATTTTAAGAGTTTGACTCTTATTTGTTTTCTTGACACTCTGAGAAGGCTTTTATTGTTTGTCATTGGAGGGGAGATTCTATGTCACAGAGTCATAGAATCATAGAATAGTTAGGGTTGGAAAGGACCTTAAGATCATGAAGTTCCAACCCCCCACCATGGGCAGGGTCACCTCACACTAGACCATGTCTTCAAAGGCTCTGTCCAACCTGGCCTTGAATATTGCCAGGGATGGTGCATTCACAACTCCCTTGGTCAACCCATTCCAGTGCCTCACCACCCTTACAGTAATGTTATGCCTCACACTAGACCATGTTGGCCTAGACTCTGTCGTCCTTGAACACTGCCAGGAATGGAGCATTTGCCACTTCTTTGGGCAACTTGTTCCAGTGCCTCACCACCTTCACAGTAAAGAACTTCTTCCTGATTCAGTTCCTGAACTACTCCTGTTTCAGTTTGAACCCATTCTGTTGATTTTTTAATCCCTTCTGGTTTTAAAACTCCCTTCTGCAGAAATATTCCATCAGTGCCACACAGTGCATTAGATGAGATCATACAAAATTAGGTACTATGCAAAATACAGACAAGCACTATAACATGATCTGCAATATCTCAATCTTGTTCTTTGTGCATTCTAGTATTATGCTTGAATTTTTACCACAGCTGATCATTAAGTAGATGTCTTCAGAGATGTCTTTGTCCCTTTCTTCACCTAATGCTGTTAGTTTTGAATGCTACAAGGTTTGACAAGTGATTTAAGAGTTCCTTGTGCCTTTTCTTTTTCCAGCACAGAATACATTTGCCATTAAATAACCCATTTATGTAAGATGAAGTCCCTCTGAAGCTCATCAACAGGCTCTTTGTCCTTGACTAAGGCTGCAAGAATAATTAATATTTTGGTCTGACTGCCAAACAAAAGCTGATTAGCATTTAAACAAGTATATAAATGTTTCATTGTTTTTTCCCAAAATGAAAACCTAGAATGAGCAGGGTACTGTACTTGACAATACTCTCACTGAACTTTAAATTAAATACTCTGGTGCTCACATAGTTTGAGGAGTCAAATTAATGAAGCATTAACAAGTCAAAACTGCCAGGAGAGGTGACATCCTCATCCCTCTCCAACAGCTAGCTAGATCGAGTACCCATCTAAGATGTGAAGAAGGGGCTTTTGTGCCTACAGACTGAGATGGCTCTAAACATCTGATTATAAGGCAGACCAAGACAATCTTGTGCAAAGGTTTGGACTTTCCTGTGGAAGCTGTTCTGCTTTTCTTTCCAAACCCCTAGGATGAGAAATCAAATGTGTTGCGGTAGTACAACTACTGCAGTAGTATCCAGGATCTGAAATACTGGATACTACTTCAATATCTGAAATGCAGACATCATGGCTTGCTTCCTGACATAAGATAGAGTGGTGTCAGTGGAGTGTAACCCTTCAGCATCCAACAGTTCACCTTTTGCTGAGATATACTTTAAGCCTGATAACCAGAATATTCACATTATTGCACTTTGTGTAAGGGAAATAGAACTATTTCATCTCCTTGTGGCATCTTCTAACTACCAGTTTATTGGAAAGAAAAGTTGCCAACTGTTTGACAGTCTAGTTCTTCAGTCATTTTTTTCCACAGCAATCTAGTCTACATTTGACACTGCAATTGTGGAATAAAAATCAGAAATAGTTTTGGCAAAATAAGTGTTCTTGTCAGATATTCCCCTGTACCCTTTTTCTTCTACCTTCCTACCACCTTCACCTTTTTCTAGCTCATCACTCATCACCTGTAATGATAATAGATATATAGATAATAGATTAAGTTCTGCAAACCCAGAGAAGTTCACTGTTAACTCCTTGCTGTATTGAAAAAATCCTATTTAATCCTGTTTTCCCCACTCTTTTTTCCAGTTCTTTGCTGTACTCTGGTGTCAGATGTTCTTATCTCTTTTAAAATGTAATGTAACCAACCTTGTCAAAAGTATTCTGTAAATCTGAATTTATTATTTCTCTTTCCTTGTTAATTAACTAAAAATAATCTTCTGCCACATGAAATGAAGTTCATTAAAGACTGAAAACTTTGGGGCGATAAAGTCTAAGATCTATTTCAAGAAAATAGGCAAAAGTCAGTGATCACCGGGCCTTATGATTGCTATATGCTGATGGAGATTTATTTTCATGCATGGGTTTCCATGGGCCATTTGATTCTCTGAATGAAGATTATTCTACTCTGAGAAATGCAAGTAAACTTTTAAGAACTTTTTGATATTTATTTGCTTGTTTGTTTCAAAGGTAAATGGAGGTAGTTTAGTCAGAGAGGTTTACACTTGCTGTATGCACAGTGGTTTACATGCAGTTCACTACTGCCAATGACTGTAATGAAATCAGAAGGGTTACTTGCAGACAAGAAATAGATGTTATGGGACCAGGACTGAAGCTAGGGAGGGTGGTTCTGATTCTTTCAAGACAGTTGTCCAGGGAAAGCTCAGAGTGCTTTCAAAATAGAGTATTTCAGTGTATCAAATATACACTGAAAAACCTGAGATATTCATAAGGTACTAGCTGTCACTTTCCATTTAGAAGAACAGTTTGAGTACTCTATGAAATGCTTTTCTCTTGTAATGCAGTGGTTAGAGCACTGACCCAGAGTAGGAGATATCCACCTTCCACTTCCTCCTTTGTTAAATGGGACTAATTCCCATCTCCCTTAGCTCCAAGGAATATCCAGTGGTGATGCCTGAGGGAGGATAAACCCTCCACTTCCTATCATGTTGCTTCTTGGCAGAGCTTGAAAAAGTGCAAGACCAATGGACCTTAAATACGTTGAAGAAACGCAACTGTGCTACCTGGTAGCTGGGATGTTCTGAAAGAATAACAAAGTTCATCTAATTCCAAAGTAAAAATAAAAAGAATAATCATAAATTTAAAAAGAACAGTATTAGGACAACTGGCTCAATATCTCATGCAGATGGGAAGGTGTTTCTCAGTACTATCCACATGTACCTATAACCCATTGGGGGTGCAAGCCCAGGCTTGCCTTACAGTAACTTCATCCAATAATCAGAGAGAGATTCTTAAAATACATATCCAATGTTGATGCCATCTATGATTCATGACCTTAGATACAGCAGGTAAATTAACAGGAAGTAAGATTTATTTAATGTTATATAAAAAGCCTTGGGGTTAGGAGTCCAAGCTCTTTGACGCAGTCAGCCTTAGTCATTTGAAGGAAGCTATTTCAGTAATGGATTATTACATCCCTGGGAGTACTTTGGTCATGGTTCATCACCATGGTACACCGTGGACCTTAATAGTGTCTTACAATGTCAATATGTGCTTTATTTAAGGTTCATATCATTTTAGCTGGTCAGAAAGGATAAAACTCACCCCTGCGCAGCAGGCCAGAACATGGTCTATTCATCATGCTAGTCCCACAGGAGTCCTCAAAAGGTGTTTTAACTGAGATGGAAGTGACACATGCAGCTTCTGTGATGTCTTTTGCACACAGATGGATTTCAGCTCTGAATAGGAAGACACCAATTTCACAGATTTTACCATCAATCAGATTAGCTAAATGGCATAAATAACTCCTCTAGCCTTACCTACGATATCTGAACCTTGCCTTTCAGTGTAGTTTTGGCCAAAAAAAGTTCATGGGAAATAATGCCAGAAAAAGAATAGTAAGAATGGAGGAGCAGCTCTTTTAGAGTAAATAATTTGATTCATTTAACTTAAAGCCAAAGACATCAACATCAGGCATCCACCTTCTGCCTGATGGCCAGAAAATACAGTGCCTCTTAAGTGCTTAAATCCCAACAATTTTTGTCTGTGCTCCACCCCATTTTCTTTCTCTGTTGTGCTAATTGCCAGAATTCCATAAACAGGGAAGTTTTCAATGTGCTTTTATGTAATAGGAAGAAAGTTCAATGTGACCTTCCCTGTTGAAAAATGTTTATTCTTTAAAAAGGAGTAATGTTTTTGTTTAGCTGATTGCACAAACCTTTCCTTGCTTTTAATCCTTTGAATGTTAAAATGATAACTTAATGTTAAGATGATATTCTAAAAATAGTCATGTAACTTTTTTTAAAAAATAAATTGAAATCCAAATTAAAGATTTTAATCAGTTTTTTTTTTAATTTTCCATCACTTTTTGTGAGTTCATTCATCTTGAATTCTTAACAGTCCCTTGAGCTACCCTGATGTCCAACAAGTTTACTGAAAGTTTCTGCACAGTTCTGCCTCTCCATATTCAAAATGTTACTTTTTTCTAAAATAGGTGTTTTAAAAAGATATATTAAACTACACGCAGCTATTTTCTGTATGAAGTTTATATAAACAGCACTTTTGTTCTGAGTCTGCTGTTTTATCAAGAAATCAATAATAACATAAACATGAAAGCAAGTAGTACTAACAAGCATTCTGAATCAAAGCAGATTGATAGGTAATTTCAGTGCTTTACCGGGCTCCATGTGTGCCTGTTGGGATTCATCACATACATAAGATTAAACAGTAACTTTACTATTTATATTTACTGAAATCTGAAAAGTCAATAGTGCTCCTTCTAAAAGAAACTATTACAGGACAGTCCAAATATTTGGGCTGCCCAAAGCCCAAGTATTTTGTACTTATATGCACCTTCTGCCTCACTATTAACAGTGTTTATATGCCTTTGGGCATAGATTAGGCTCATGAAAAACCCATCACCTCATGCCCATTTTCTCCACAGAGTTTCCCTTAAAGCATTTTACACTTGGTCTAACAGATACAGGTGTACCTAGGATTACATGAGGGAGAGAAGCCAAGATTTACAGAACACAGAAATGTAAAGTTAAGATTTCAGTAAATGACTGTATTGATAGGACAATGGGTGATGGGTTCAAACTTAAACAGGGGAGACATAAATTGGATATAAAGAAGAAATCCTTTACTGTGAAAGTGGTGAGGCACTTGAACAGATTGCCCAAGGAAGTTGCGAATGCTTCATCCCTGGAAGTATTCAAGACCAGGTTGGACAGGGCCTTGAGCAACTTGATCTAGTGGAAAGTGTCCCTGCCCATGGTAGTGGGGGTGTTATTATATGATCTTATGGTCCTTTCGAACCCCTAAACATTCTATGTTTCTATGATTCCATGTTAAAACCAGTATAACCAGAAAAGCAAAACTAGAACATGCAGAAATCTCAGTTAATAAAACTCGAATCACAAAATAGAACTATTAATGTTTCAGCTTATCTATTATACTCCTATTAATGTGAGGTAGCAATCAGTTCCTGTCACAACCTCTAAGGTACTTTT
This sequence comes from Coracopsis vasa, assembly GCA_026283785.1. Taxonomy (NCBI): domain Eukaryota; kingdom Metazoa; phylum Chordata; class Aves; order Psittaciformes; family Psittacidae; genus Coracopsis; species Coracopsis vasa. The sequence goes on from JANHGB010035231.1 coordinate 9,870, forward strand.
GAAGCTGAAGTCATCAAACAAACACAGTTCAGTCTTTATGATCAGGCCTACAAAGGCCAGCAAGCTGTTCCCATTACTACAGCTTTACTATGCCAAAGGATATAAGTATACCGACTCCATTAAAAATGAAAAGACTCATAGTGGATTCATGAATTACTGTGAATCATTTCAACCCTTATCAGTGCATAAGGAATATCCACACTTTTGTTATTTAGTGCAACTGTGCAGTGCTCCCACTAAATTATATGCAGCAGGACTATTGCACTTAGCCTGGTATGTG
>JANHGB010035232.1:0-16558 GCA_026283785.1 Coracopsis vasa
AATATAAGGGAAATGTACAATGGAGTATACCCTCTTCCCTTGTTATTTCCCGTATCATTATTATTATTGGTGGTAGCAGTAGTGATTTGTGTTGTACCTTAGTTAGTGGACTGCTCTTATCTCCACCCGTAGGAGTTACATCCTTTAGATTCTCCTCCCCATCCCTCCGGGAGTGGGGGGAGGAAAACAGAGCGGGGAGCGAGTTGGGTGCGTGGTTTTCTGAGTTGCTGGCTGGGCTTAAATCACGAGAGCATGTTTTAGAGACATACAGGAATATGAGATGTCTAATTGAAAAAAAAAAAAAAAAGGAGAATTTTCTGAAATACTCTTTACTATCTTATTTCTATATTTCTATATAAATTATTGTATATAAAAAGAATGAAAAGAAAGGCTGTGTTTGTACTATTTGAGGGTTTATTCATCAGATTCTTTCACACTGATTACAATTACAGTTTTTAGTTCAAGAATACTTTTCTATGGAAGTGCTGATTGTTATCTGTTTGGATAAATGGACAAACAGAAATAGAACTACTACAGATATAGATGAAAATAGCTTTTATGTTTTTATTGCCTTACATGAGATGATCAGTGTATTCATGAAGCTGCATATCAGTAAAATATGAACTATAAAATATAAATACACTGCTGAGTGTTGGCACTATATACATTCAGCTGTATTCAGAAATTAGAAATGGAGTCAATCTAAATCCAGTGTAATTGATTTGACTCTATTAATTCTGCTGTGTTTATTCATTGCGTCAAAGGAACATCTACAACTGCGCTGACTTTTGTGGCTGCACAACAAGGTTGGATCACAGGGGATTTTTAAGGATTGAGGAAAAACAATGAAAGAGGGAATGAGAGCAGAGTGGCTAGTCTACCTTCTGTGAAGTATTTGAGGGCAATATCAATGAGGCATTGAGGACAATATATGGTTGTCATGCAAAAAGATGGGTTGCATTTCATATGGGTAAGTACTTGATTGCCTACGTGTCTATATGCCTCAGCATATCCTGTCTGTCTTCTTCCTGCCTCCTGAAATATGATGAGTTCCCTGTGGGTCCTGTGAAATATGTGCAATTCTCATACAAATGCTTTGTATATCATAAGGGTCAGAAATAGCTCTCGTTGTTTCAGTCAACTGATGATGATCAGACGATTTAGGTAAAATTAAATTATTATGTTTAAACAACAAATGATTCTGCCTGCTCCAAGATTGTGATGGGATTCATTTGTCTGAACAGCAGTGCCTAGAATTTTTCTGGGCTATCCCACCCAGCTTCCAACTGTCTCTCCAAAATAATGCAAGCTTACTTGCATTCTGTACCATATATCCCAGCCTATCCAGATGTTTGGATATCCTAAGACATAGCAGATGGCACTAAATATTTGCATGTAGGCAAACAAACTGAATCTCTGCTCAGTACAACAGTGGTTGGGCCCTCAGTGTCATCTGACACATCCTGTCTCTCTTACCTGCAACAGACTGGCAGATCTCACAGAACTTAGAGGAGATGCACATCTTTTCAGAGCAGCATCTGAATATCAGCCAGGAATACCCTAAGAACTCCTGGAAGGCATTTAATACCTGTGCTTAGGTGAATGAATCAGTCACAGTATAGAGAGCTATTCAGCTAAATTAGACACAAAAGTTTATCACCTGAAAGCTCTATAGACCCCACTGACTGTGTTGAGTAGAAACTTGATATAGTCGTCCATACATTGTGTATTGGGAGTAGCTGGCAAGGTTTAGGTGAGGGTGGGCTGCAAGGATGGTCTCTGTAAGAAGAGGAGTCCAGGGACTGCCCAAACAGCCAATTCCAGTTGGCTGTGTCACTGCAGAACACATCTGAGCGCATCAGCCAAGCTGGTGGTGCTTTGGGGAAAAGATATTAAAGAAAATGCAAAACACTGCACAGGTAGTGAGGAGTGAGAAACAATGCTGTGAACACCAAGGTCAGAGAAGAAGGAGAGGAGGAAGGTGCTGCAGACTCCAGAGAAGATATTTCTCTTCAGCCCACCACACTATGGCAAAAATCCATACTGCAGCTTGTGGAGGGCCTTACACCTGAGCAGGTGGATATTTGCTGTATGAACTGCCACCTCTCAAGAGCCCATGACAGAGCAGGTTCTCCTGACAGGAGCTTCAGCCTGTGGATACACGCAGGTATTTCACTGCAGCCTGTGGAGACTATCAAACCACAGTAGATATCCACCCTGTGGCCCATGGAGGACCAATGCTGGAGAAAGTTTATCCTGAATGACTGCAAGCCATGTAGAGGACCCACAATGGAGATGAAGAAAAGTAAGAGAGGAAGGAGCAGAGAGAGGAACAGTTATGTACTGACCATGACCACCTGCTCCCCATCCTCCCTGTCTCACTCTGGGCATGGGCATCGAATAGTAGGGAGTAAAGGAGGAAAGTTGAGCCTGGGAAAAATGAGTGGCTTTGTGGAGGAGATATTTTAGTTTTTGTCATTTTTTCTCAACTTCTAAATTTATTTTAACTGTCAATAACTTAAATTAATTTCCCTGACTTGAATCTGTTTCACCATGACAATAATTTGTAAATGATCTCCCTGTCTTTATCTCAAACAACGATTTTTTTAATCTTATTTTCTCCCCCTGTCCTGTTGAGAAATGAGAGAACAGCTGAGTAGGAGTGTGGCAGCTGGCCAAGGTCAACCCAGCACCCATAGAATTATTGGGTTTTAATCCAACTCTCTTGGATATGAAAGAATCTCAGGTTGCAATTGCAACAAAGTCCTCAATCTCCTTCAGTTGTATTAGGCACTTTGATATGCAGTTCACCTATAGAGATGTACATTTTGACACTTACTTACATTTAGGAATTTACAGGGTGCAAATGAATGTTACCCCATGCAAGTGACAATAGAGAAATATAATTGTACATGATCCTCCTTGAAAAAAGATTAAGTCAATATATAAGGGCAAAATGGATAAACATAATGAGAGTTTAGAAATTCACCAAATTCTGAGCAATCCTAGGACTAGTGTCTTTCAGGTGCATCATAGATGTAGCTTCTATATTGGTATGGCAGAAAGATAGATGATCAGTGCTCATGAATGTATATTTTAATAAATAAGAGCATTTGTTTTGAAGATTAGATTTAATTTTGTTAAAACAGCATCAATGGAATTAGGAACAACTCCAATTCCAATATGAGTCTGTAGTCAAAACAGACACACTTTCTTCAGGAACTTTTTACAAGCTGTCAAAATGCAGTTAAGGAAAGCTAGCCAAGAGAATGTATATTACACTTTGAAGATGTCAAATAAAATCTTTAGAAAAGAAATACTTGTTTTGTAACACATCATGAAGTGATTAGACTCCCCAAATGACTCTTGCTGTGCAAAGTGCTGCTAAAGAATTCCAGTTAGATCAAAAGATAAAATGCAAATGTGGCTACCATGATTACAGTGATCAGAGAAAACAGGCATTTTAAGCTGTGCAAGAAAAAAGGGGTAAGTTCTTGTTCTCATTCCATTTATGCCAAAGAGAAAGTAACGTATTGGTAATTTTTTTTTTTTTTTTTTTTTTATATGCAAAGCCATATAGGGGTAACTATGCTGAAGCTCTGGTCTACCATGAAGAGGAAGTGTTATTTTAGGACACCAGGTCTGCTTTTGACTTGCAGAGCAGGCTTAAACAGCAAAATGCCTGTCTGCTTATAAATTCTCAGGAGGAGTTTTTATTAACATCCCTCTTCTAGTTAAATTTTGGCATATCATTTCAAAAAACTGGAATACAAATTAGCTGATACATTGTATTCTCATTTTGTCTTCTGCCTCTAGCTGGTACCTGCTGTATATGAATCACAGATTAGACAATTACACAGTATTTACTCATAGGGAAAATTTCTTTATAACACCAACAGTTAGAAACTAAGTTATGCTTTCAAGTATGTTTTTATATCTACCCATTTCAGTTATATGTGTGAAATACATCTGTGATTTCTCTTGCATAAGGCTGTTTTTAATGATTTGAAGACATGAAGTGAGTAAAAGTTTATGCTTAAAATTAAAAACAAATTAATAAATATCAGTGTCTCACACTGAAAACAATCTATATGCATTTATGAAGAGTGAATAGGCATTCTGGAAAGTAAATAAATCAGATTTAATCTGAGTAGGATGCTAGATTATTGTTCGTCACCCAGTTAATACGAGCCTATAACAAGTTTCCTGTAGCAAAAATATTGGATACATCATTTTCCTAATAAAAAGAGAAATACTAAGCAGTGAAATGTTATATAGCATTGATTAAGTCATTATTTGATTACTATATGACTGCATTTTAAGAAAGCTGTAAAAAATTAAATGCCTTTGAGAGGGCCTAAAAATAGAGCATTATCTACTTATAAAAAAAGAAGCTTGCAAAAAATGATATATAAATTGTGCACAATATATAGAATAGTTAAAGGATCTATTTATAGTAGGTAGGATAGACCTCTGTACAAGGAGATTTCTAATGAAGGTGGAAGGATCTTTGTTAATTAGCAGGGAAATCATTATTAAATATAATGGCTTCCAGCTGAAGTAAGCAGGGCTTGTACTAGAAATAAAGTGTAAATCTTTCATTGTGAAAGCAATTAGTGCTGGAACAGATATCCTAAAGGTATGGGAATTTTTTCACGACTTACAGTCTTTAAAACAATATTGGATGTTTTTCTGATGCATTTTCATTTAACAACAAACTACTAGCTTGGTATAGAAAGATATCAAATTAATATAACTAGACCATTCCCTCCCTCTTTCTTCGAAAATCCTCCTTTTTCCCTCCTGTTGAATAAGATGAATCTAATATCCATTGAAATTACAGTCTTCTCACTGATTTCCAGTCATTCATGACTCCCCTGTCTTGTCTCCAGTACAAGATTTTTACATTTCATAGTGCAGTCAAAAAGAAAAAATAATTTTATGGAAAGACTCAAGGATTTTTTGCAGGAGCCAATGATTATTAGAAATTACTTCAGATCCAGTCTACCAGTTCTTTACTATCTGGTTATCACTACTTTTCTTTTAATAAAATTCGAAGCAACTGTGCGTGGTCTGGATAATTCCTATTGGTTTGTTTCAGTTGTAAATTTTTTTTTCTTCTGAAAAAAATTCAAATGTTGTACTTCAGAAGCTAAATTTCACTTTTTTCTCTACACAGTCTGCTGGATTAACTGTGCTGACTTTGAAGGCCCTTTGAATGTGAAGCACTGAATTACAAGTGGATTTGGCACACTGCAGCATAGGTCTTTACCTGCAAAGCTACTTCGGGTCCAGGAAAAACAGCTACATGTGAAAGCAGTAGAACACCTTATACTCAGCAGCAATAGTAGAAGCCACAAGCCTAGTATTTTTACCCACAGGTAGGAGATAATGTTGTCTCTGTCATGCATGTAGTTTCCTTTTTATGTTCTTTTTTATAGTTAGGAAGTCATGGAAATAATATCCCGTTAAAAAATCTGAAGGAGTTAGTATTTCAAAGACTACATGTGGGGTTTTTGTCTCACATTTTCAAACCTCTACTGCCATTACCAAAAGCAAGAAATGGATTTACTTAAAATTTGAGATTATTATAGATGCCAGGGTCTGGATTCTTGCCTGGCTGCAATAGTCCCACGTATAACATGACAGTTCTTATAAATTAATATTGATCTGAGAGATGATTATAGTATAGGCACTCCAAGAAATATTTATCAGTATTTATTGAAACTACCAGACACATTTTTAGATCAATGGCCATTCTGCCCATTGCATTACTTTTCTAATGTGTCTGAAGTGGCAGACTGAAAACCAGTTACAGGCTCCCTCATGATGGGATGTATCCTGTTTACCTCCCAGGCCTATGCTAGAAGAAGAGCCAAATGCACACCAGCTTCTAGTTATGCAAACACACAACATGGTACCCATGGAAGGCAAATTCTGACAGCACAAAAAGGATTGCTGTAATGTAAACCAGGAACACATTGCAAACACTTCTGCTCCACTTGGATACAGCTTTTAACAGTAGACTCTTGACTGTGCTCACATAGCTTCAACATAATTTTAAGTACTAAATTTACTAGAATCAGATTTGAATTCAGGAGCTGTGAATACATTGCTGAATAAGAAAAAAAGGCCCCAGGGTCTAGTGGTGAAGCCTGGTTGGCATGCATAAAGTTCATGTCAGAATGGCCAAACTGTAGAGGTCCAATTAAGCAGAATAGGCAGGCAGGCTCCAGAGCTTCTTGGTATTCTTTCATTTAGTGGTATGGATGTAGCGAGAGACCCCCTTGTTAAGTGTTTGGACTACCCTGAAAATTCAAAATACAGATAAGGTAGAAGTTTGTCAAAGAGAGACTTTCTCTCAGGAGAGGAAGATGGCAGTGTACTATAGCTGTAGAGTAGAAACTGAATAATGTTACTTCTACTACTGACTGTATATCCTGAGGCAAAAACCAATTAAATTCTCTAGATATCAATGTTTCATCCATAAAAAACATTAATAGTTACTTTCCAGAGATTTCTAGGAATTATTTTTTTTAATTAATGTAACGAAGACACTGTATGAACGAGAAACCTCGTTACTACTCTTAACAAATTGTTCATGTGGATCTTATTTAGAAACCTAATTGTGATTGATAGTACTGCAATATAAGTCATGTTTTTGTTATTCTGTAAAAATGAGAAAACATTATCTTATCACAGTTTAACGTCTCGAAATAGTTTCCTTAAATAAATTCTACCCCACAATTAAGCTAAACAGAAGGATGAGCCTGACGGTGTATCTCTCATGAAGGAACAGCTTTTTAGGATAGCTTTAATTTGCCTTCTTGTTTGAATATCTGGATTCAGCCACAGTATATCCGGGTTAACTGTGCATTGCAACTATATTAACATTAAACTGCAAAAGTAGTTGTGCTCTTCATAACTGCAGATCGGGTTTTTTTGTTGTTTTTTTTTAGTTTTGCTGCTTGCTATATTGAACCAATTTCTCCTCTTTGGACAGAATATTAAAAAATTATTATAGAGATTTATAGGAAAAATTAAATTAACTTATTTTTTATCTTTAGTAGAACTATTCCTGCTTGCATTTTAACGTATGAGGGCAGAGGATGGGATCTGATGTACTGAACTTAGGCACTGAATTTATTTTTCAATTTTAGATTCCTTTTCCTCCAACTGAAGAAGTTTCAGTTGTGATCAAAGTGTAGAGGTGAGGTAGTTGTCTTTAAAAAAATTTAGGGGAACATTCCTTTTAGCTAAGTCTAAGCAAACAGCTGTAATCCTACCAGATTTTTTTAAAAAGGCATCTGGATTACATCCATTGACTATGCTGCATCCACACAATCTTGCTACACTGCCACAGAGCTCTGTGAGAATGAATGCAATCTTCTGCCATTCCTATTAGTTGGAGCTCCCTTCAGGGCTTCATTTGCATTTGCTACCTGGGGATGAGGAGAAAGAGAGTTGTATTGCAGGGTTCTCCAGTGCATGCTCTCACAATGACAAGAACCAAATCTGGTTAGTTATACTAATTGATAAGAGTGTGCAAAGTGTGAGAATGTTAATTTCAGATCATCTTGTCAAATTGGGATGGTAAGGAAAGGAGGAAGGCAATAATCAAGATATAGTCTGTCCTAATTTATCATATCTGTTCTTAATCATTTCTCTATGTAATCTGTCTCTCTATCGAATATGTGTGAGTGCTGCAAGGACTCAATGCCAGATACTGGCATGACCAGAGTTAGTAGATTTGATGACAGCTGCTGGAGTCACGCCAGAGATGTAGGTGTCCCCAGTCCATGGTGTCAGCAACTGGAGCGAGTGGGTGCTTCACTGACAGCTACTGGAGTGAGTGGGGTCTCAGCCCTAGCCATTAGGGTAGCAATGGTGAAAACTAGCTTCCAGGGTGACTGGGGATGATTGAGGTGAATGAGGGGCTCAGTGCCAGTGGCTGGAGCAGGACCGTGAGTCACAGCCTGTATGCCTGATGCCAGCTGATGAGGGTGAGTGTATCTTCCCCAAACTGGGGTGGGTGGGGGATATGGGATTGGGTGTGTTTGCTGACAAACTTCAACCTGAATGAGCAGCAAGGAGGATGCTTGGGATCAGGCAGGGCTGTCAGGCAGGCAGAGGGGTTGTGCCAGGGCTCGGGGGATCCGTGAATGTGTGTGTGCTTGTGAACATGGAGAGTGCTCTGTGTGTGCTGCACTAGTGACCTTCTGCCTCTGCTGAGAGGAGAGAATGTGGCTGGCTGAGCTTGTGTGTGATGCAAGTCCTCTGTGTGGGTGCTGTTGAAGGCAGCACCTTGTCTGTGGCCATTTGTGTGTCCTGCTGTGTTGGTGTCCCCTGTGTGTGTGTTTTCTGGGATACACACTGAGTTTTGCTACTGGCTGAACTTGGAAACAGGAAAGTAGCAGTTACTCCAGCAACCTCGGTCTCCAGGCTGGCCTCCAGCAACACGCACAAGGAACCCGCAGGCCCTAGAGCTGCTGGAGGTGGCTGCTGCTTTAATGCCCATTGTAGTATATTGTGCTTTAAAGAGAGTCAAAGAAATTTGAAAGAAATCAAATTATCATGAAGAACTAACCCTTTAAAGTTGGCAGACTAATCGGGTATATAACTGTTGAAATTAAAAATCAGAATGTGATCCTGATGAGTATTTTCCAAGCAAGGAAATCATCCACTGCATAATGAATTTTATGGAGATCAGACATAGCTTTGTCATTATCGATTTGAAATCCAGAATAACCCAGGAGAGAAAGAAAGGCATGGAAATCCTAGAGTATGATTCAGCAGCCTAAACACAGTAACATAATGCAGTTTTAGACACTGTAAGTTATCTCAGCTCACTTCTATATGCCCCTCAGAAAAGCACCAACCTTCTGCAAACTTCAGGTAATTTTATCCACTTTATACTGATGTCTTGGGAATCATGGATGAACTCAAATGAAAAAAAAAATCAGGATATCTTGTTTAGGAAACTATATCCCATCATCAAAGTCTGATTCTGCACAGAACACCGTATAGCACCAGGCTGCAGTACCAGATGACAAACTATTCAGACAGAAAGAGAAGGAATATTTTCCAGCCACCAGCAGAGTGTGAACAGCATGGGCAAAGAGGAGGATAGCAGGAATGCTTACTTAAAGGATTTCTTAACAGCAGTAATTGATAACACTGCAGCAGAAAATTAATGGAAGAGTAGCTCTAAACAAACAATGAAATATTATTTAAAATTCTGTTGAATTTGCATTCAGCTTTACAAGTCAGTGCAATGCCAAAATAAGAGATATTAAAAATTAAATAAAAATATAGGATTTTGTAGAAAAGTAGGAAAAATACATGAAACACAGGAATTTTTGGAGTTGACCTTGCCATCCAGAGGGACCTTGACAGGCTCTAGAGGTGGGCCAGCACAAACATCATGAAATTCAACATGGCTAAGTGCACCCTAGCTGGAATTTGCACCAGTATCAGGGGAAAAAAAAATTGAAAGTATCCACTACTGAGTTAGTTTTGGAAATAAATTTAGAGAGGCAATGGAGTAAATACGTTTAGAAAAAATAAAGCATGTCTTTCAGGAAAATAAGAAGCTCTTAAAGTTGAAAACAAATAGCAGAAAATTAACAGCACTACAGAAAACTTGCAAGCATGCATTAAGAAAAGTTCCTTTAAAGCTGTGTCGGTATGAGAATCAGGGAAGTATCTCCAAGGTAAATTAACTCTGGTTATTACTTAAAAAGAGGAAGAGAAGCCCTGGAAGACTCTGGTGAAGTCTAGATGAACAGAAAATGATACTTCTTATTACCAATTGCAGGAATAATTTTGGGAAGTTTGTCAAATATGTTTTTACAATTTATGAGAATTTTGAGCCTTGCCAGAGCAGCAAAGCAGACTATAAATTTCTTCATATGTTCAACAATTATTCATATATTCAACAGTTGTTTCCACCTTGTTGCACTGTGTGCAACATTCAGTCTGTTTCATACTGTTATGATATTGATACTGCTGTAGTCTAAGTAGACAATATTTTGATCATGAGGAGAAAAGAATTGAAGAACTAGAACAGTTATATGTAAATAAACAAGAATGTTATTTATTTAGGAGAAGAAAAATAATTTCTGAGAATATTTAACACAATGGAACAAATAGGTAGAGGAACTCACGTAGCTGGGATATCAGGCTATGTGTACTCAGAACTAAAGGTTTGCTTTCTGCTACATCCAATGAGATGCCTTCCTCAGCTGCTTCTTGTTGAAGTTCAGTGGGATTTTGGTGAGCCAGGCTGGGTGTAAGTACACGAAAATTATTTATGTTTCCCCAGATCTGTATTGACAGAAGCACAGTTTGGTCAGTGATTATCCTCTGCTATTCAGCACCCATTAGGCCACATCTGCATCCAGTTCTGGGGTTTGCAGTACGTGAAAGACATTTATAAATTGAGCAGCTTCAGAGGAGGACACTAGGACCATGACCTCCACAGCTGGAGCACTTGCCCTTTCAGAAGATGTTGAGAGACTGGGGTTTGTTCTGTCTGCAAATAGACAGCTTTGGGGGCAGCCAAAATCCACATTGTACATATGGATATATTTTGCACTAATGGAACTTCATCTCGATGAGCCAGAAATGGAAATAGGATAAGGCTATTGGTGCTGTTTGTGTTTATGTGTCTGCATGTAGGCAGTACAGACAATAAAGCACTTTCAGTCTGCATGTGAGCTCTTCTATACTAAGATGATGGGAGTCTAGTCGAGGATGTGTATTACAGATGTTGTATAGCCACTGCTGAAGGGAAGACAGGAAGTACAAAAGAAGGACTTGTGCTAACCAGCACACAATGTAAATCTTGCTATTGAGATGAGAAAGGTCTTGTGTTAGACCAAGTTATTTAAAAAGTATGTGCATTTAAAATGTAAAAATATATTCATAAATGCAAGAACATACCTGATTTACCACATCATGTGACATTAATTAAAGCTACATTGGGCCAAGTTGTCCATGTATTGTACCCTTTTCTTAACAACTTTTCCTGATGTCTGTAAGTTTGCAAGCTGTGTAGTTAGCTAAACAATTCTGTCATGAATCCATCTATGACATCTTAATAAAGACAAAAGCACAAAACTATTTATATTCTTATCAGTTCAGATGAAAAAAAAAGTATTAAAAATAAATCTGTTTAGAAATATAATAAATTTTCATGGAAAGAAAAACCATAACAAAGTTTTTTTTAAAGTGTTTTGTCCCTTTTCTTGATATTTTAAAGAAGCACATAAAAATTTAGAAGAGCAAATTGAAGTTATGCATTTGATTGTTTTATTGACTCTTGATCCCAGTGCTGTAAACTGTGGTTTACATAGCTTCTTGGAGACAATGCCAAGAACCCATGTTATGTGGGTTAAACCATGTTAAGGGGGGGTGTGATCTAACCTCATATGCATATCAAATACAATTAAGTTTGTGTTCTGTGACAGATCTGATAGAAAGCTGGTTAAAACTAAATAGAAAAGTAGTTAATTTTGTAATTAAAAAAACCCCAAAACAACAAATAAGCAAAAAGAAATATACAGCCAGAAGTATTAAAAGAATTAGTGGATAAACCTTTAACAGTACTATATATTTCATTAATATCAAAACATCGGGGAAATTTCAGAAAATAAGAATAAACTTTCATTATAATTGTTAAAGATAATTGAGCTTACAAAGTAAATTATAATGCTGTTAATTCAATGTTTTAAATATTATATTAGGTGGTATGTGGTATGATGAAAGATAATGAAAACATAATACAATATCAATCTTCCAAAAAAGAAATCATAAAACTCGGATCTTATACTTTTGATGAGGCTACAAGTTAGTTGATGAAGTTAAAAATATCAATAGAAGATAAATCTCACAAATATTTTTGGTTTGGTACTACTTGATATTTTCCTTAAAAGTAAAACTTGAAGCAACTCCAAATTTTTTAGACTAAATGTAGTATAAATTTAATTAGTAAAGAGTATATTTCTAATGATACCAAAAAAAATTAATTCTTAATCTAGTATTTTATGTAACATTAAATGAATGACAAAAAAAAAAAAAGCACACTTAAGTATTAGTATTAAAGATTAGAAACAATATAAAATTATAACTCAGAAAGAAAAGGATGCTTTAGCATGAAGTGGAAATACCAGTCATTTCATTTTGGTTTTGGTTGTTGTTTTGGGGTTTTTTTCAGATAGGATGTCTTATGTTCTTAGCACCATGTGACAAACGAAAGGTATCATCAAAGTTTAAAGTAAAGCAGACATACTCAAATATTGGATAAAGTATCACAAATGATGACCATCCTCTATGAAGTTCTGCATAATTCACATTTTTAAGATCTGTAAATATTCTGTTTATTTAGGGAAGTCTTTTGGGCCTGAGTTCGTTTACCCCAAATGTAGGAGTACAATTAAATATAATAAGTTAGATAAAATGAATCCAGGACAGAAGGTCACTTTCCATCTAGAAGTCATATAAAATTCTGTTTCATAGAGGTAAAGTGCAGTAAGTTCATGAATCAGTTCAATGTCTTGCCCAACATGAGATTCTTTGCTACTGTTTTGTTTTCCAAATTTGAGCTGGTTTCATCCAACCAGATTTCTATCTCCAATAATATGCTGACTAATGTTTTATGTATATTTTCATGGAAAATACATGTTCTTATACATTTATATAATTTATGATATGAAATTCAGAACATTCAGAATCAAAAGAATTTTGTTCAAGGGATTATGTGATATTTCTTGCACTTATCCACCCCTCAGTAATTGAGTAAACTTATGTAAGTGATCCTGGTGACATAACTGATTCAATCAATGCCTCTAAAATGATAAAAATATTTTAGAAGAGACTGGCAAAGACCCAAATAATATCTAGGACACAGTTCTACTAAACTTTAATTCAAATTAATTCTGATATTTAATTTATATTAGAGACATATTCCATTTGAAGCTCACTGTTAAAATATATCTGTACTTGCAGCCTTATTTTTCTTTAGACCATTCTAACATAATAATACTTGCTAATATCAAAATATGTTGACATATACATTTAAAATGTAAAAAAGTAAACTAAATATAGATATCTATAGCACTGAATTATTTTAAGAGATTATATGAAAATAAAAATGCTATAAGGAACAGCTTTGCAAAACAACGAATATGATTTTGAGATGCTAGAGCCACTTTTTTTGCAGTTTTGATTTTTACTTACAAATTTCTGTACTCTTTTTATATAACACTAGTAATAATAATCACTTATCTATGCAGATATCACAGCAATCCATGCACTAGAATCAGCCCCTCAAATTTTTTTACTATGTTTAATTTCAGCTCAACAGTTATAGAACCTAAAGCATAAAAAGAGACACAATTTTAGGTCTGTCTTTCTGATAAATCAAGAATGTTCTCTAGCATATATTCTTAAGAACTTCTTTTTACTACTTAGTATTGTGGTAGATTTGATATTTTTTGGGGGGGGGGGTAGAAATTTTTAAGGATTTTTGAGAGACTAATCACTCTATCACAATCTATTATTTTTGTCGCCCTCAGCCAGTTTTCAATCTGAGGTCTTATGAAACTAACTCAATCTTTGCTTATGCTTTATTGAGAGCATCCCTACAGCTCACAAGTAAGTCAAAACCAGCTCCTGCACTGAAGCTGTCGTGCCTGCCAGAGGGATTGTAATGACAGGTGCCAATGAAGGGATGGAAAGCAAGCTCTAAATTGCCAAATGAACTGCACATTTATTTACCCACAAAGAATTTATATGACCATATTGTACATATTTAAATTACCAGCATCACCAATACAGGAAAAAAATCCACACACATACATACACATAAAATCCACCAACACACAAACACAACACAAAAAAAATCCACAAACAAACAACAACAAAAAAACAGAACAAAACAAGCAAACAAAACCAAACAAGAAAACAAAATCCCTGAAACAAACAAACCAAAAAAACAACAAAAAAACAACAAAGCAAAACCAAAAAGGTGCAGTTGAGTCTAACATCCACTTACACAACCATTCTGTACTGGCAGAGTAGCAACTCTAGGGATCTGTGTTTCTGTTGTGTTTATGGCATGCTTCCAGGAGGTGTTCATCACCTTGATGAAGGTGGTATTTGCCTTCTGCTATCACATAAAAATGTATCATGTAAAATATTTAAGAAGAGTGGCAATTCCTGGCTTTTTCACTTCTGTTATGATGTCATCCTTCTATTTAACTCACTCTTTTATTTCTTGTCTTTGAAACTGTTTTCAAAAGGCTAAACTCGTTTGCTTAAACTCATATGTTTAGTGGCATTTAAGATGTCTTTAAATATATTGTTTGATTTCCAGTAGGCAGTTCATAAGCGAAGTTCTGTGGCTTATCTGCTAGCTTGAGTAGCCAATCTCAGATACCCAAGATCATCTCAAATAGTGCTAGACATATGTTTCTGAAATTTAATCCAGTTATTTGAGTCTCCTGTGTAGAAGTCTTAACCAGAATGAAGCAGTTAGAGTTCCCTTTCTTCTTTTAGTTTAGTTGGTGGAAAGAAGAGGCTGTTTTGGAGTGTCATTAATTTCATTCTGCAGAAGGTAACCAAGTCAAATGAATTGTGCCCTTTAAAAGCCTGTTTCCCTCAGTTGGCTATAAAAGATCCTGAAAAACTCTGTCATATTGTAGATTAACTCTGTTTGTTGTGGATTTCTTAAACTTGTAGAGGAGAATCTCACACCAAATATTTTATTTAATCTGGCTTTTAAGCTTTTGCTTACTAGCATTGTATTCCAAAAATACTTCCAGTATGAATTCATAAACAGCAACATGTAGCCCCATTTAAAAATCTAAATGAAAATCTGAGGTTAAATGGTTAAATACCTAGGTAGAATAATAATAATATCCTTGATCTGTTGGGCTTGTGGGGTGGTTTGGGTTTGGTTTTCTTTTTTTGGTTCTTTGATTGTCTTTTTTGTTTGGTGTTTTTTTTGGTTGGTTTTTTTTTCTGAAGATGAACATCTGGAAGATGACTTTCATGATCCGTCAGCAATTCAGTAAGTAACCTAACACATACTGATGGTCACATCAGACCATATGGCAAGTCCAACTTAGATGCATAAATTAGACATTTTGGTTTCCATGTTGTGTTTCCAACTTAGAATCTTCAAGAATGTGACTAAAATTAGGTGGCATGAATCCACCAACAATTTTTTTCAAATTTCTATTCAGAAAATAATCTTATTCTATACTTAAAAGGAGATAAAACATATGCATTATTAGGGCAAAACAGTATACTTTTTGTCCCAGTCTTCAGTTTTATCCCACCTGAGAAACCAGTTATTGAGCTGTTATATGGTATAATTCAGACACTGTACCAAAACTGCAAATATGTAAACCTCATTTCAGATGCATATTTGTGTTTCATACATATATATATATATAGTGTTCAGAGCATGCTTTCTCCATATTAACATCAAAGTTGCAGAATTTTTAAGACAATGAATAAGAAATGAAAGGTGGTTATTGCTCAAGGTATTTTGCAAAGGTTTCATGCATGCCCATAAATCTCAAAATTTAGAATTATATTTCTTTTTTTTTTTCTTTTTCTTAAAATTCCGAACTATTTTCATTTAAGAATACTTTACCACCAAATATCATATATTTAATAGTTTATATGAAGGAATAGCAGTGGTCCCAACCTGAATCCATGTAGTATGCTGTCAAAAACTCTCTCATGGCTCAGAAAGCTTGGATTAAATTTAGCCTTTTCAACATGGTAATTTATTTTGATTTTTTTATATCTGTGCTTAAGTATTTGTAAAGGAACGTCTTCTTGTTTGCTGCTGTAATTAATTCTGCTGAAACCTCACATGATTTTGTAATACTGACTACTGTTCTTAGAAATACAAAGCTTTTTTACCTTTACAATTTTCATATCCTTTATTTTCTGTAAGATAAAATTAAGTGCCTTTTTCTCAATAGATAAAAATTACTTGACATTCCTATTTGCATTTTTGTATCAAATTTATAAATAGTTTCAATAATTTTGATTATATATCTCCAGTGTACCCAAGGATGAGGTTTTAAGTGTTTCCTCCATCTTTTTTCAAGTGAGTCACTTAATGAGTTACATTAACTATACTAGGTCTCTTTATTTTCATTTTAAGAATGTAGCCACAAATGCTGTCTGACTTTGATTAACCTAACTTCTTTCCTGAAAGCCTCTATTATGAAAATAATGTACAAATTCTTCTTTACTGATTAGGTGGTCATTACAGTCCCTAAAAGAGTCTTTTGCACTTTACAGGACTGTTGCATAACAGTTCTTTATATAGCATTATAACAGAGAACTTAGCTGGCTAATTTTCTCCTGTGAAAAATAGTTTTCCCATTTTTAATCTACGTAGAGAAATCAGCAGTTTAGACCTTTACAAAAATCTCTTCCAAAACATCTCTTTTCATTAGGATATGGCCGTGTCCGATGCAGACTATGTCGCGGGCTTCGCCCGTTGCATGGGCCACGATGTTGCCGCCGGGCC
>JANHGB010035233.1:0-15663 GCA_026283785.1 Coracopsis vasa
GTGGAAGGTGTCCCTGCCCATGGCAGGGGTTGGAACTGGATGAGCTTTAAGGTCCCTTCCAACCCAAACCATTCTAGAATTCAATGATTCTAAAACCAGGCTGACACGTAGGATACAGTGGATTTGGAGCAAATTTGCCCCTTTCTCTCCCTCACCCCAGCGCGGTGCCCAGGACACCGCAGTAACATCTCTGTTCTAGTTCTGCCCAAAAGAAGCATCATTTTGGACCCCCATGCAAATGGGGAAAAAAATCCCCAGAATATCCCTATTATGTGCATGGATTTGCAGACTGATTATTCAGAGTAGAGCCAAGGAAAGGTAAGGCTATGACCCATTGTTTTCCTGCGATCAATTGAATACTGTCATTTGCATTTAAAACGCTTCGAATTCACACTGTCAATATGCCAAACAGCTGCTCGGGCTTTTCAGCATTCCATGGTGACAATCACACTATCGTACATCATTGGCACCAGGATTTGCAATACTCTCAGTGTCAAAATTTTGTGGGTTTTTTTCCTTCTTTTTTTTTTTTTTTCCTAAGGGGAAAAAAAAAAGTCTTTCCCCCCCCCACCCTTTCAAAATACCCAAACCTGTGAAAAATCCACTTTTAAAATGATGGCGTTTGATGCTGCTAAGCAGGCCTTCACAGATGCCAGCATATCAAAATTCATCTCTTTTCTTCCTCTCCTACAATTAAAAGGTAGTTAAGAAAGAGGCTGTTCCTGATAGACCCACCTTCTGTTTTCTCCTTTGTATGCGTATTATTCATTAGCAGTCTAATAAGAGTTTCAAAATGCTCTGTGCCTCTGCCAGCAGGGCATATGTATGTAGACATGTGCTTGTGACAGATAAGTACATAAACAGCATATTGGCACCAGAAAGACATCTGTGCCTAGAAAAACGCTTGTGATATGTACATAAATGACATTTTAGCTCTAGTCAAGTCCTTGTGGCTTTGAGAGGAATATGTGACTGTACTCTTCTCTGTGAATACTGAAAAGGTGCATCTTCGGAGGGAAGAGTATTTTAGAGGTTTATGGAGAGCCGGAGGAAGAGCTGGGATGCGGGAAGCCGCCCCGTGCGAACAGCAGGGGTTGCAGCCCCAGCTCTGCCAGGTTGCGGCAGACGGTGCCAGGGTCTTGCCAAAGGGATCGTAGGTGGTTGCCGCCGGCAGTGCCGCAGGCATGGCCCCCTCAGGGGAAGCACCCGGCACCCCCAAAGCCTCATTCCATACGTCCGTATGGGGTCTGCCATGCAGGGTGGCGCAGGGCTGGCAAAGACGATGCAGCTCCTGGCTGTGAAGGGAATAAAGTCTTGGCTCAAAGACCAAAAAGTCAGGGGTGAGGCAGGGTCTGGAGGCACGGGGAGTGCTTCCTGCAGTGCTTTCTGCTACCTATATTGAATTATCTGGCTGACAAATCACCGCAACTGTATTCTACAGCAGTAAAAAGACATTTGGGTCTGTTATAGGAGGGCACCAAGCATCCCATCTTTGGGGATCCTTCCTGGATTGCATGATGGGACCCTTTGTAGGTCTACTTACACCATTTGGCTTTGGCTCATAATGGCTCAGTTTACCCATTCATGGTGACAGTTGCCTGTCTTACAGATCTAATTACTGCTGGGAATGTCATTGTGTCCAGGAAGCTAAGTGAGAGATCTATGGTAGTCTAAGGAAAGCCTAGAGAATAGTTACATCTAGTATGAGGTAGGAGAGAGAGAAGATGCAAAACTGGAGGCACTTTAGGATTTGCCACACAGGCACAGCAGTAAACACAGACTCAGCTCCCTGATATTGTGGATTCAGAGTCAGAATTGATCCCTGAGCTTCCATGGGCACACTTATGTCCTGGTTAAATCACCCCAAGTGGGGAACCTAAGTTTAAGGACTGGGTTCAACCACATCATTCCTGAGCTTGCTCAGGGAGGTATGGGTGCCCCAGTGCTCTCCATTCCTGTCTTTCTGCATGTACAAATCTTCTGTACATTTCACTTGATCTAGTAAAGCAAATCCTAAAAGGAAACGAGTGTTCAAAGCTGCCATTACCTCCAGCTCCGTTAGGACCCACCTGGGCTGGATCATGAAACAGCATCTAAACCTGCATGAAAGCCCTTTGGGATGTGGATGTAACACGCACATCAGGGTGGTCACTGCTGTTCACCAGCTTGCCTCTGGTAAGAATGGCACCACTCCTTTGGATCTGACATAAGAAGGAAAGAAGTAGCAAGATATTCCTTGGTGTAAATCAGGATGGTTCCTTGGACTTGGCTGGAGCCTGTCTGTTGATGTGACCTGAGCACATGGCTCCCCAGCTGGGTGGGTGTCTCACACCTCCAACGTGGTAGATGGAACCACAGTGGTGGATGAGCTGTTACTTGCCTGAAAAAAAGTGTTTTGGGGGAAAATTGTCTCCAGTCATTCTCTTTTTGCATGTGATTTTTTCCTACATATGTTTCTAATCATTAAGAAACTCTGTAGCTTAAATAATGCTCTGAAAGCACGGTAACTGTTGGACTACATTCTGTTGTAACCTTATTGAATTTCACTTCTCTGGAAAAAATAATGGGATACTATATCTTGAAAAACAAATGGTAATTGCATTTTTAACAGAATGTTTCTCTTTGTGTTTCAAAACCTTCTGCACACAGTTAGACATCTAGCCAGGGAAGAAGGTACAAAGCATATGGGCCAATTTCTGTCTGTTGGCTGTTCAAGATGCCTTAATATTCAAGCAGTGATAAGTGTGTGTCCATGCAATATGGCACAATTTATCTACATGGTAGCCATAAGCTCAGGTGAGGTGGTCAAAAAGTTGTGTACTGGGGTTAGACATTCAAGGAGGAACTGGGGAAGGTGGGTTTACATCCTGCTCCCTATTACATGTGGGGGTGTCCATCCTTATATTAATTCACGCTTTGGCTACTTGGACCACAGAAGACCAATGTTCCTGTGTTCATGGTGCTGGCCAGAGGCACAGGTTTATCTTCCAGTTGACCAGGATCTTACAGCTAAGGGTCTTGTTGAGACTGCAAAACCAGGAGTTGTCCAACACCTTTGTACTGCCCATGCACAGCGGTGATATGACTTCCTCAGTGCTTTGGGGATTTGCACATCACCACGTGCTGAGAACTGGTTTGATTAAAGCCTGGGACCCAAAATAGCATCGTCACAACAGTTTGGTAACATGCTGGTGTTCTTGTCTACCGAGGTTAGGAGAGCCCTGGTAATACCGGAAAGCTCTTCCCTAATTTTTAGTACATGTGACGTGTTAAGAACTTTGTGAAGAGATGTATTTGGACATGTGAAGCTTCAAGGCAAAGTAATAGGCTTGAGGTTTCTGACTGACAAGACACATGTGAGTACATGCAAAATGTGCTCCTCCTGCTAAAAATAACATTTCTCCTGTCAACCACGATGCATCCACCCCCACAACACCACCCAGAAGAACACATTAACACCTTGGCTTTGCACGTAGCCCGATTCACAGCAGCCACAAGTGGTAGAGGGATCTGCACTCTGTGTGCATGCTGACAAATCATATGGCATAGCGAAGAACAGAGGAGTGAAACTGGGCTAGCAGAAGTTGACGCCTTATCATCACAGTCCCTTTGAGCATGCTGTAGGCTGACACCTCCACCAACCGAGTCATCTCCCTGATGCCAGGATGAAGAGCACGAGCCCACTATCCTGATTTAGCCTCTGGTAAGCAAGGCAAGGCTTGCCACACCAGGAAGGGTGGAATAGCTTGGTTGATGCAAATGTACTGTAACAGCACGGTTGCACCAGCCTGGGGACAGCAAAGCATGTCCAACCACTGCTGCTCACAGCTGTGCTATGGTGACATGTAAATATACTTTATAGACCACTGATGTGAGATGTTTCTCCCGTTAATGCCCCCCATTTGGTGCCTAATACCATCCAGAGACCTGTAAATAGTATTGCAAACCAAGAAGTGTTGGGTTGCACATAGATATTGCACTTAAAAAGGACTCCTGCAATAACTAAGGTGCAGGTCTGTCATACAGCCTGTGTGTGTTTCTGCTGGCACTGCAGTCACCAAGGCAATGAAAGACATGGACAGCAAAGCTTTTGAAAGTGGTGAAAGACTTCACTTGAAATAATTTTGGAATTATTATTTCCCATGCAATATCTTTTTTTTCCTGCAAAATTAAAGCTTTCTGCTAAAATGTTAAAGACAATAAAAATTTGCCATTATTTTGAACTTCTCACCATGACCTCTAGGCAAATAATTTAAAAAATCATTAGTGACAGCTTTGCTTCAGTATAAATTTCGGTTGTTTGCGCAGTGAATCTCTTAAAAGGGGTGGAAACAAGTTGTAGCTAAAATGTTGGCAAGTGATGTGAGGTCGATTCTTGGTCAGGGAGGTCACTGTCAGTCCACTGCATCCATTCCCTGGGACAACACGTAGCTTTATTCAAAGGAGATTTTCAGAAAACCCAGGAGATTTAAATGCATAAATTCCAATCTCTTCTTTAGCTGGCAAGCGCAGGAGCCTACGTTCTCACTCTTGAAATTAAGCTCCTTTAACTCTCATTTAAGTGGTTAGGCAGAGCTCTGGGCTCTCGCAGTGCTTCCCTTGCCTGAACTTCCTCTGATGGCTCTGGCAAAGCCAGCCAGGCTTTGAAGGATGCTGAAGGCACCCAGTCCTTTGCAGATGGTGTTTAGCACTTAACAGGATCAGCCCCTTAGTGACTTGTATGGTACCCATCACCTCAGATGCCTGACTGGTTTTTATATTATGCAACGCCCACCATATGTAATTAGCCAAGTAAGCTGCTTTCTCCTAACCTCAACTGTTTGTAAATGCCTATAATCCCAGCTAGGTGTCTGTATAAAGGAGCTCCATGTTAGGGGCAGAAGGGAGCAATATTCTTCCATGAGAAAAATAGGGAGTTGCCAGACATGTAAAGCTAAAGGTTTGCAGGATTGCTTTTGTTTGGCCAAATGTTTGGAGGTTTTGGGGTTGGTTTTGAAGATCCCGGTGTTTAAACGTAGTTATTCAGCAGGTGGTCTGGCAGTAGCTGTACATGAGAAAGCAGCTCACCCATGGCAAGACCTGTCCCAAAGATGTTATCCGCACCTTAGCTTGTTCTGTTTTCTTTCCAGTCCTTTCTTACTCCTGTTCTAGCAAAAGTAACACCAGCACCAAATAACCTTCCTGGAGTTCATCAGCCAAGATGGAGCTTCAGTTTTGGCCTGGTTTGGTTTCCCTCTTGGAAAAGCTGAATGTTTGGATGCTTTTGGTGGTTCTGGTCACCTTTCTTTTGATTATTGACCTTGTGAAAAAGAGACGACCCAAGAATTTCCCTCCAGGGCCACAGCTCTTTCCTCTTGTCGGAACCATTGTGGACCTTAGGCAGCCCCTCCATCTTGTGCTGCTGAAGGTAAGAGTTCCATGAACATTTCTCCTACTAACAATATTTTACCTCTTCAGTGACTTTTGTCACTAAACCTGTGATGCAAGGGCGCTATGTAGTAGCCACATATGATAGGCACCCTCCTTAGTTTTATTTCTTATTATCACGTCTTCTTCAATGGGAGTAGGAAGGTCCAATGGGAAAGACACACATAATGGAGGAAGGCTTACATGTTCCTCCTCTTTTTTCCCACCTGACCACCACTATTTTCTGCCGGAGCTCAGCAAGGGTTTGGAGGGGCTGGGCCAGTCTGGGGAACGGATGGCAAGTGCTGAGTGAGAAATGAACTGTTTGGACTGTAAAGATCACTTCTGGAAATTGTCTTCTCATTGTCCTTGCTCAGAGGCCAACAATTTGCCCCATTAGATCTGAATGAAACCTTTAAGACCCTGAGCTGACCATTCCTGTTGCAGAAAGAGGCAGTGATTGCAAGAGTCAACGGAGAAGTTCTGACCTCCTGGTTGCAAATATCCTTTCCAGTGACTCTAACTTAGCGGGCTGGCACCAGTCTAACTGCCCAGGATTTTAACAGGCCACTAGCACAGTTGTCTCCAGGGGAGGGAACCCTTTGGAAAGGCTGAGGCAGCGTGCTCAGGATATTTTGTCACATATACACACAATTATTACTAACAAAATTAACCTCACACAATGCCTGAGACACGCATTTGCTCCCAGACTGGTTTCATGAGTCACCAGAGCAGTTCAGGGTGACCATGGGTCTCCTTTCATGTAGACTCATATTAGAAAGACAATGGCCTGAGCTCTGTGGCAGAGTGAGGCGTGGGAGATGATATGATCACCCTTTGCTCTTATACATTAGGGAGTCAAAGGCTGCAGAGGAGACACTAATGCTAGCAAAGGCCATGCAAGGAAAATGGCTATAATTTGACCATAAACTCATTCAGGCTTAAAATTAGAAGTAGGTTTCTAGCCATCAGCAGTTGAACCCACTTTTCTAAATGGGATAGCTGAAGCAAGAAACCACACTATGTTAGACACAAAGGTGATGAAAGGGATCATTTGTTTTGCTTTGCCCTCTGCAGCAAGCGTCTGGGCATAGTGACCTCTCGTATCCTTGTATACAAAAATATAAGCAAACCACCTCTCCCACACTACAGCTCTCTAGCACTTTTTATGCCATCTCCAGCCTTCATGGAATAGTTTAGACTGGATGGGACCTATGGACTTGGGTTTGGGTTTTTCTTACGTCCCTTTTGCTTCAAACAGGACTAAATTCAAAGTCAGATGCTATTGCTCGAGGTCTTGCCCAGGTGAGTTTTGCAAATCTCCACCTTCCTGCTCTCAGAGGCTGATGAACTCTCTTTCAGCTTACTGCTCGGTATGGGAACATCTTCAGCGTGCAGTTTGGAAGCCTGACGTTTGTGGTAGTCAACGGGTACCAGATGGTGAGAGAAGCTTTTGTCCACCAGGCTGAAATATTTACAGATCGGCCAAATATTCCACTCCTCCAAGAAATATTCAGAGGCTTTGGTAAGCACAGCTGCTAGGATTTGGGTACAAGTGTTTCATCTATTTGCAGTGATAACAATTAGAGTGAAACAACCAGGTTGAACTAGAATCTTGCTAACTGCACCCATAAAAGATTGCACAGAGGAGGGCAATAACTGAATTCAGTCTCATAATCACACAGGTGTACATTCTAATCTCTCTAATAATGACAAAGACGGGATCAAAGTCAGCTCTTGATGAAAGAAGAGAAACAAATGCAAGCCGCCCAGGGATAGATACACGTGAAGAGTTTTCCCCTTGGTTTTAATTTCTCCTTTACTTTTTCTCCATCAGTTGCATATAGCTCCAGAGACAGGGTATGGTGCTCCCGCTTGTAGCTCTGCCAACAGCGTGATAGTACTCATAGTATTTTGGCTTACACTTTTTTTTCCCACACAAAGTGACAAAGTAGCAGATTAAAGCAAATCCATAAAGCTAGATCTTTAGCATAAGCCAATTACTCCTGAATTTTAATTCCCAGGGAAAGCTATAGTTTTTCCATGTCTGTGGGGTTTGTTTGCTTTGGTTTGGGGTTTTTATTCAAGGTGAAAGGCCATTTCTGAATCCTATTATTCATACGCTCCATCCCTGTCAGTGTTCAAGGCCAGGCTGAACAGGGCTTGGAGCAACCTGCTCTAGTGGAAGGTGTCCCTGCCTGTGGCAGGGGGTTGGAACTGAATGTTCTTAAGGTCTTTTCCAACCCAAACCATTCTATGATTCTATGATTCTATATGACCCAGAGCAAGATTAGTTTGCTTGATTTTTCTGCCAACAGGGCTCATATCATCAAATGGGCATATTTGGAGGCAACAGAGAAAGTTTACTCTAGCAACACTGAAAAGCCTTGCTGTAAGTTTTGAGGAGAAAGTACAAGAGGAGAGCCGGTACCTTGTGGAGACAATTGAGGAGGAGAAAGGTAGGTGGTTAAGGTACAGCATCACGTGTAAAGCTTCCAGCTCAGTGAACGATGAGTAGTAAAACCCTTACTCCGATGCAGCTCCAAACACGCAAAACATTTCTCAGCTCAAATCTTACAGCTCCAGACTGTGCCTTTTAGCACTTATTTAGATCTCAAGCCTAATATTTTAGTTCCTTCTTATTAATATTAGGCAAATACATATTAGGTGTTTATTAGAGCTTGCATGTTTATATGACTAAGAAAGCCTCTCCTGTGTTCTGCGAAGGAATAAATGCAGCTGTCCTGCTGTCAGGCACATATGCTCAGAAGCTTAGTTAACCTCTGCTTGTCCTTGGTTTTGCAAAGTATTTTAAAACTTGTTTAGTCAGGCTTTCCTTTTGTATCATGCACAGATGAAGCGTGTGCATTGCTCTTTTATGGCCCAGCTTTTAAGAACTGCCAGAGCGATATTAGTAAGAATAATTTGTATGTTGGTACACGGGTGATGTTGCACTTCAGCTTTAAATAGAAGCAGATGGGGTTTAGCTAATTCTATGGAGCTATATATAGTAAACAAGAAAGATCTAAATAGGAATTGTGAAATTATATACTGAACTTGCTCCATTTTAATTGCTGTTGCACTGAACAGGCCAAATACTTCATGTTGCCAATTGATTATAGTCCTTTATAGTCCTAATCAATAAACTAATTAAGCTGCTGGTTTGGGCCTTTCTTCCATTAGTAATGACAAATAGTGATCATGTCCATCACTCTAATATCTGAGCACCAGCCCAGTTTAATTACTTTCTTGAAGAGTGGGGATATCAGCAGTCCTGTGCCTTGCATTTCAAAGTGATGCTCCCAGCATACCCACAGCAGCTCAGCGCTGGACTGGATTCTTTACTCATTCTAGCATCTCATATCATGGCAAGTAGCTCTCCAGGCTGCTTAAATGTGCCCTAGGACACGATAGCTCTTCCAAAGAATGAGATGTGACAAACATCACAGTACAGTTTGCTCTCACATGAGCTGATGCGCATTACAACGTATGTGGGCCATATGAGCCATTGGTGGATTTTAGAGGTGGGTGCAGAGACTTACAGTCCTCTTCCTCTCCCCTCTCTCCTCCATCTCACTTCGTTTCTTTGTGGTGGACAGTGTGGTTACTCACGAGCTCCCTGCCTTGCACTAAGCTTCCAGGGACTCTCTCCTGGTGTTTAAAATTGGCACTAAACCCACATTGGAGCAGGCAAACCCGGCAGCTGTAGCATGGCACGCTCCTGGTTGTTTTCCCTGGAAAACAGTTCAAACCCTGCTTCAGCAGCTCTGTCCCTAACATCAGTGTGTGCCAGCAGCCTGGGCTGGAGAAAGGAGGGGATGTCCTCGGAGAAATGATGTCGTGGTTCACAGTGCCCAACCTCCAGCAGGATGATGGAGGTGGTGGGGGTAGTGGGGACACCATGGATGAAAAGTAGATGAGGTCTCATCCCATCTTCACAACCACTGATCTGGTAGAGAATGTGGTTTTGCCTGAGACTTTAAAGAAAGATAAATCTGCCTTTCATTTCGTTTGCTCCAGGCCAGCCATTTGACCCTCATTATAAAATTAATAGCGCTGTTTCAAACATCATCTGTTCCATAACTTTTGGGAACCGCTTCGACTACCATGACAACCGTTTCCAGGAATTGCTGCACTCGCTGGCTGAAACACTGCTGCTCATCGGAAGTTTCTGGGGCCAGGTAAGGCCAATTGGATGCTTTTCTAGCTTCAGCTGCATGTGAGTTCTCAGAAACCAGAGTTTCTAAGTCACTGACGTAATCTGCTGCTCCCTGTACAAAAAGAGTCATGTTATAAAGGAAATGACCATGAGTATTGTTTCACATTAGACTGGGTTTATACCCAAAATTCATCCAGAAAGTAACGAAACAAGATAAATTATTGAGGCGCATGGAAATAAAAACACTACAGGATTGTGAAACCAATCTTATACCTGACATAACCAAAAAACAATGGGAAAACCTTTAAAATACCTGTTTCTACAAAAAGAAGGGCCAATCAGCAGCACTCTCTGTGAAAATTCCCACCTTTTCCCCCACCCCTTTCCCAACCAGTTTCTCACATAACTTTCATTCATGACAAAACTGCTTAAGAGTCCAGGTTTACAACCAAAATAGGTGGATTTAGGGACATACTTAGCTTCTGCATGGCCACACACCGTAGGTCAAGTCTGACCTCTGTCCCCTTTGTGAACCCCAGCACTAAGGGACTTCTCTGCATCCACACTGATTTCTGACTCCAGTGGCCGCCCCACATTAAGTGACAACTTTGAACACCCAAGAGAAATTTATCAGCGGAAAACAGTGGGGTGATTCTTATCTTGTTTGTACTTGTTTGCATCTGTGTCACTAAATTGACCTTTGTAGCAAGACTGGTGTTTTTCTGGTAGCAAGCAGAGCTAATAAATTGTCCTATCATTCCAACTATGATACCTGCTCTTTTTTAACTCAAGAAACACTCTTTCGCTCTGTTTGATTTCTCACCAGCTGTACAATGCTTTCCCTTTCATCATGAGATGGCTGCCAGGACCCTTTAGGAAAATCTTCAAGCACTGGGAGAAACTTGAGTGTTTTGTGAAAGGAGTGATCGCAAAGCACAAGGAGGATTTGGACCAGTCCGAGGCAAGAGATTATATTGACTGTTACCTGAAGGAAATCGAAAAGGTGAGAGGAAAACACTCAGAAGGTAAGAGGAAAATGGTTACAAGGTAAGAGGAAAATGCTTAAAGCTTAACCCATAAAATGAGCAGACAAGCTTCAAGGCTGTTTTGTCAGAGGAGCTCTTGCCTCCCGTGTTGCCTTCTCCTGCCTACCTCTTCCACGCCAAACTTTTTAGCAACAGCAGGAGACTGATCACTTTGAAAACACAGGGTTTTTTCACTTGGAAGTATTTACACTTTGCCTTCTTCCATTTCTCATTCTGTCACACGGCGTAGGAGGACTCTCAGGGAACGTGTTCATGTTTCTAGGAGAGCTCACAGGCCTGTGTTTGCTATTGTGAAACTTCACATTTGAAAACGCTACCTGCTTTCAAGACTCACTGTACAGCAACCACGGTGTCTTTCAGAGCAGTCTGTAGGGCTTGAAATTCAATGAAAATAAGGAATGGAAATTTCCAGGTCTGGGTTTGTCCTGGGTTAATCCATAATAGTTACTTATTTCCTAGTAGCTGTGTTTTGGCTTTAGTCTGAGAACAATGCTGATAACGCCGATGTTTTAGTTGTAGCTAAGTAAGGCTTACTCTGATCAAGGACTTTCCAGTGTCATGCTCTGCAGTGAGAAGGGGCACAAGAAGCCAGGAGGAAGCAGACACAGGACACCTGACCCAAACTAGCCAAAGGGATATTCCATACCACAGCACATCATGCCCAGTATAGAAACTGGGGGGAGTTAAGAGGAAGGGACTGATTGCTATTCGGGTCAGGTTGGGTATTGGTCGGCAGGTGGTGAACAACTGTGCATCGCTTGTGTTTTCTGAGCTTTCATTTCTTCTCTTGTTGTTTCCTATTATTATTATTATTATTGGTATTATTGGTATATTTTACTTTATTTTAGTTATTAAACTGTTCTTATCTCAACCCCTGGGGTTTACATTCTTCTGATTGTCCTGCCCATCCTGCCCTGGGGAAGAGAGAGAAAGGGAGAAGCGAGCAAACAGCAGTATGGTGCTGACTTATCAGCTGGGTAAACCATGACGGGGTTGGTGGGTAATAAACTAGAAACAGGACTTGAGTTACATGCAGGTGGTTTGGGGTTGGGTTTTTGAGACCATCCTCTCCTTAATAAGAGTTCTCATTGCTATGTTTTTTCCCCAAGTCTAAGGGTGACACCAGCTCATATTTCCATGAGGAAAATCTGCTGTGCTCCACCCTGGACCTCTTCTTAACGGGGACTGAGACAACAGCAACTGCCATCCGCTGGGCTCTGCTCTACATGGCCACGAATCCCCACATTCAGGGTAGGGCTGTGGATGGGTCCTTTGTTTGGTCCAAAACTAGATAAGTGAAACTCAGAGCTATTTCCAGCTCTGCCACATATTGGATGTGCCTGAGCCCCAGGCTTCTTATTGGAAACCTTTAGAACACAGATATTGCTTTGCTTTCCTCAGAGAAAGTGCAACTTGAAATCGATACGGTGATCGGCCAATCCCGCCAACCCACGATGGCCGACAAGGAGAACATGCCCTACACCAGCGCGGTGCTGAGCGAGGTCCTGAGGATGAGCAACGTTGTACCCCTGGGGGTGCCCAGGATGTCCACCAGTGACACCACCCTGGCTGGCTTCCACCTGCCCAAAGTACGTGGAGGCCACCAGCCTTCCCCTCATCCCATCACAGCAGGATCTTCATGGCTCAAGTCCCAGATCTCACCTGGAGGGGAGCCAGCCCACAGGATCTTAGGGAAATATCACATTTATATAGAAAATATAAGCTCTTATATGAAGACAGGCTGAGAAAACTGGAGCTGCTCAGCCTGGAGAAGAGAAGCTGCATGGAGACCTCAGAGCAGCTTCCAGTGTCTGAACAGGGCCTACGAGGATGCTGGAGAAGGACTTTGCATCTGGGACTGTAGTGACAGGACAAGGGATAATGGGTTCAAACTTCTAAAATAGGGGAGATTTAGGCTAGATATTAGGAAGAAATTCTCTATCATGAGGGTGCTGAGACGCTGGCACAGGGTGCCCAAGGAAGCTGTGGCTGCCCCATCCCTGGCAGTGTTCAAGGCCAGGTTGGACGGGGCTTAAAGCAGTCTGCTCTAGTGGAAGCTGTCTCTGCCCTGGCAGGAGGTTGGAACTGGATGAGCTTTAAGGTCCTTTCCAACCCTGATTCTGTGAGTCCATGATTCATGATGGATGCTGCAGGGCTGCTATGGGTCACACATCCTTATGGAGGAGAACTGTGAGATACTGTGGTGTTGACACGGTTTAGCGTGAGGTGTCCCTGTCCATGACAGGGGG
This sequence comes from Coracopsis vasa, assembly GCA_026283785.1. NCBI lineage: Eukaryota > Metazoa > Chordata > Aves > Psittaciformes > Psittacidae > Coracopsis > Coracopsis vasa. The sequence goes on from JANHGB010035233.1 coordinate 12,861, forward strand.
GTTGGAACTTGATCATATTAAGGTCCTTTCCAACCCTAACTATTCTATGATTCTATGGTCATAAACTACAACTGTAAAAGGTTTATGCCTTAAATTTTATAAAAGATGCCCTCCACGCATTATCAAAATAGAGGGCCAAGAAACACATGAAAGCAAACAGTTTGTGTTTGTTAATTCCACAGAGTACTAAAAATCACCTGTTAACAGTACCACTTGATAAAAGCTAGGTAATAGGTATTGATGAGTACACACTGTTCTGCAACTATGAAAGCAAAGATGAGATTTAGATAGAACTGTTCTCTTCCATGGATATGACTGGTTGCATCAAGGAGAAATTAAAAGTAATAAATCTGTTCATTTTGCTCCACACTTACTAGAATACCTCTTTTTCTGATGGAAGATGTGGAGATTAACCAGATGAGGTTTAGAATAAAAGAACAAGAAAGCAGATCGATTGAAAATTAATTGGTTAAATTGTTCCAAATTCCAATGGGAACACAGTGTCACCAGTTTGAAGCTGGTTTAGATCAACATCCCCAGTTACAGCAGCACAAGGCAAGGATCAACACTCTGGTGACACACAGAGGCGCACAGAAGTGAACAATCCTGTAGGCTTTCACCCTCGTTTAATTACACAGCTCAGGGAAAAAGCATTTTGCCCTTTAAAAGAGACGCAGTTTATATTGTCTATGGAATAGCGCTAATAATAAACTAGTCTGACAACACGTCGGCAGTTCCCTGTCATGTAATCGCCTGATTTCTCCACCTCTCGCAGGGCACCACCGTGATGACCAGCCTGACTTCGATAATGTTCGACAAAAACGTGTGGGAGACTCCAGACACCTTTAATCCTGAACATTTCCTGGATAACGGCCAGTACAGGAGGCGGGAGGCTTTTCTGCCCTTCTCTGCAGGTAGGATGATGGATGGGGAGGCGGCTTTTCCCGTTGCGATGCTTTTTCCACCCCCTCAAGACACCTCCTCCAGAGTAGGGGGCACCGCTCCTTGTCCAGCTTCCAGCCATCCCCACAGTGCAAATCCCCGTAACAGTTAACACCGCCTGCTCGGATAGGGAGGGGAATCAATTTGTTGTTGCAGGATGATGACACAAGGCTTCTTCCTCTTGCGCAAGCCGCGTAAAGGTTGTTTTCTTTCGCTGCGTTCCCCCTCCCGGTCCCTCCGCGCTCAGCAGTAAACTTGCGGGGAGGGTTCCTGCGGGATGTGTGGGTGAACATTGCCACCTAACCTTTCCCGGAAGAAAAGCTCCCGGCAGCCGGCGCAAAGCAGCGCATGCGAGAGGAGCCCGAGAGGTGTTTGGAGCTCGGTGGAGACTCAGTGCGGGTAATTTCGGCTCCTTTTCCAGGTAAGCGGGCTTGTCCCGGGGAGCAGCTCGCCAGGACCGAGCTCTTCATCTTCTTCACAGCCCTCCTGCAGAAGTTCACCTTCCAGGCGCCAGAGGCTGCCGTGCTGACCTTCGCCTTCACACTCAGCCTCACACGCTGCCCCAAGCCCTTCCAGATCTGTGCACTGCCTCGGGACTGAGGCCAGCCTGGGGCTGCCTCCTGACACCACCAACACACACACACCCACACCCACACCGTGCTTCCCAAAGTGTCCCTATCTGCCCCATAGATTTGGGGCTGGAAGGATGGGCAATGGATATCTAGCACACACCAATATGTGGCTGGCAGTGGGCAGGGCAGGAGGGACACATAATTTGGGCTGGAAGGGACCTTCAAAGGTCATCTAGTCCAACCCCTCTGCAATGAGCAAGGACATCAACTACATGAGGTTGCCCAGAAGCACACCCAGCCTGGCCTCGAATGTCTCCAGGGATGTGCATCTACACATCCTGCACACTGCAGTGAGGACAGCCCTTGCTGCTGTTCCCTAGGTTTGACAAAGTGTGTGAATTTAAAAGCCTTATTACTTAATTTCTGCCATTACCAACTTCCAGGAAGCTGTCTGCCAGCTGCAAAACCATGGGCACAGTTGGGTCCACGGCTTTTAATTAATTAAAAGCTGATTAAATAGACAAGAGTTAATTAAAAAGGCACCTTGAAGAGATTTCTTCCATTCATGCGAGCAAGCGTTAAGGCTTAGAAACGCAGTTTCCTGTGTGCTTTTGTTTGGAATATAGGCATAGCAAAGATTGCTTTTTTCCTCTTTTCTTCCCACCTTTCATAGGAAGTGACTTTTCTCTGGGCACCCACGTAGGGTTGTGAATAGTTAACAGGAAAAGAGAATTAAATACAGTTCCGTTTCCGCCGGCTTCAGCCTCACATTTCTGGCGATAACCGCCTTTGCTGCGCTGCAAAGCGATCCCTGTGCAGTGGCAGATTTACGCCACATGGGAGAGTCCTTTGCACATCACATCCTTACCACGCCGGGCACTCGAGGTTTTCTCAATGAGCTGCTGCCCTTCGAACTGCTCCCTCCAGTCCTGCTGCAGTTTGAATTGATGGCTCGCAGTTACAGGCTCCTGTGGTTGCGGTTTTTCTCTCTAAAAGAGAAAACAGGAAAGATCTGTGGCTTTTTTCACCTGTGAGGTTTTCAAAGCCATTCAGGACAAGGCACTGGTTTCTCTCCACTCTGGCATAGGTTTGACCTTTGGTTTGACATTACAGCTTGTATTATTTGCACTGGTTTAGCAAATAAATGTTGCTCTCTTCCCTGTTCCATTACAAAATGCTTTTCTCTGTTACTTTAGGGCTTCCTTCCCTACTCACTGAGGGAGTAAATGATTGAAGTGTTCTTTTTCTTCTTTTTCTCTGTAATCTATTGGGGAAAAAACCCACCCTTC
>JANHGB010035236.1:0-21072 GCA_026283785.1 Coracopsis vasa
GCCCTCCTCTGGACTTGTTCCAACAGTTCCATGTCCTTTTTATGTTGAGGACACCAGAACTGCACACAATACTCCAAATGAGGTCTCACGAGAGCACAGTAGAGAGGCAGGATCACCTCCTTCGACCTGCTGCTCATGCTCCTTTTGATGCAGCCCAGGATACAGCTGGCCTTCTGGGATGCGAGTGCGCAATGAAGCCTGGTCATGTTAAGTTTCTCATTGACCCCAAGTCCTTCTCTGCCAGCTGCTCTGAATCTCTTCCCTGCTCAACCTGTAGCTGTGCCTGGGATTGCTCCGACCCAGGTGAAGGACCTTGCACGATCTTCATGTAATAACCACAAAACAATATTTCGTTAAAATCAAAATATATACACACACATCGACACGCACCTTCAATTTAACTAGAGCATCAGTTTTGAATGCAGAGGACTGGCACATTTATTCATATTTGTAACAGAAGAGTACAAGAACTGGAAAGAAATTGTCTGCAGGGAAAAGTTTTGGTAAACACAATCTCTCATAAGATATAGTCACTATGAAATAGGCAGAAAACTAGGAACCTCTGCCTGTTTTTAATATTTGAGTGATTACAGGGAAATAAATAAATAAATAAATAAATAAATAAATCCCACAAACAGCCTCAGACTCTTGATTTTACTTAAAATAAAATAAAAAGCCTTAAAAGATTTTCCATAGTTTCCATTGGCAATGATTGTGAGAACTGAGCTGCATCTCCCCTAAAATAGCAAACTCACACTTTACCGTTTTGCATTTAACTATTTAGCAATATTCCCTTCCTTAATCCTGCAATTAATAATTTTATGTCATTAATAGCCTTTTATTCTCATTTAAGAGTATTTTGTCTTTTTTTATACTGTTAGTTCACAGAGCAAAATATATCCCTTTCTGTTTCTGAATTGTTTCTGAACTCAGCCCAGTCCCAAACCACCACCAATAGCTTCACCTTGATTTTCAGAAATTAAATGAATGTATTAAACACAGCTCAAGATCTGAATTCTTTGTCCATAACAACCACAAGCAAGACAGAGCTTTCCTTTGGAAAGTAAATCTTATTTACCCTTTTTTCTATAATGCTGACATATGCCTTAAAGCAAAGCAACCAAATAGTCCTATAGTCAATACTACTCAGTAATTTTAAAAGTCATCTCTTTAAATTTACGGAAAGAGTAAGTCAGAAAAGAAAAAGTGAAGAGATCTTTCAAAAACAGCTGTAGCATACAGAAGAACTTAGCATGAGTGACTGCAGGGAAAATATCAGCACTAGGCTTTGAAGAAATCTGGCTTGGGTCACTGTAAAGAAAACAGAGGCAGATGTTACGCTGCCTAGCCCAGGTCACTGCAGAGAGAACAGCAGCTGGCTGTAAGAGTCATGTTTGGGACACAGAGTTGGTGCTTGATTTTACCAAGCAATTTTTTTAATACATCCTTGATGATTTTTGTACGGGACAAAAGCTGAAAACCAGACGGATGTTTTAGTGGGTGGAGCTATGACAAATTAAGCCATTTATTTAGTAACAATACTTGGGTTTATTCTCTTTCATGTGTAGTTGCACACCCAATAAAAAAAAGAGGAGTACAAATGTTGACTGGCTACATGGATCTACATCTGAAATAGAAATAAGAGTTTCTGAAGTGCTCCCAAGTTATCAATATTTTAACAGCTTTTGAAAGCTGTTTTATAGTAGGGCAGATACTTTCAGGACTGTAGGCTCTACGTTCACTCCACATTAACTGTAGTGTATTTTAAGACATTTTGTTTTCACATTCATATGGCCTTAGAAGAGAGAGTGTCCTCTGATCATCATATCCACAATCACTTTTAGCTGAGAGTTAAAGAACTCCTTTTTATAACCCACCAGCCAATGTTCAAATCCACTTAGAGAGTTGTTGTTCATCCACCCAAGGCTTTTATTAAAACCTCTACCATCATAATTTCTGCATTATGTTACAGAAAAATGAACTTACATTACAGATCCTGGTAAGCAGAACAGTTTTTAAAGTGAATTTTTCCATGATTGCCCAGCTCCCCATTTCATGACTCATGCATTCCTTCCAATCACATTATTCATCACTCCTTTTCATGAAGGCAAGAAATTATAAATGATTACCATCTTGAGTTGTCTGAGCACAGACAAAAAGTATCTTTAGAATCAATGGACAACTCTACTCCATAGATCAGCTACTTATTCAAAATATGTTTTACTGAAAATGCAGAATATGCCTTCAGATGTGACTGAAGTTTTACTAATTGTTCTAACAATGTAATGCGTGCACATGCATACAATAAAGTCTCTCTAAGAAAGAGTCTTAAAGAGTAGTAGTGTAGATATTAGGTGATTAAAGAGAACAAAAAGCATTTTTTTCAGATCGTTACCAACCAAAATATACTTCTCACTCCCAAATTATTTTTACATTCACTCCCAGGTAATGCAAGTATTTATTAAGAACAAGTAGGCACAGAAAGGCAAATAGAACTCTTTATCATATGTGAAAAAAAAGTTAATAAAATTATCTTTTTAACCAATTAAAGAACAGATAGCTTAGACCTACCACGAAAAGGAGTTGCATAGTAGAGAAATAAATCAGTTCTGTGGAGAAAGTGAAAAAAGTAAATTTATCTAGTCAAACAATTGCATCAATTTCATTTGTTGGCTGCAAATCCGGAGAAGTTTCAAGGAAAAGCTTAAACATCAAGTTTCTAGATTACTTCTATACACCAACTGTATCTATACCAATAGATACTATAATTCCAGAGGAATAACTTCTTGTTTACCTGAATCTACAAATCATACAAATTTCATGTTAAAGCTCATTGTACAAAAGTTTTAAGTTTTGTAGTATTAATTTAAAACCTCCCAACTTTTGTATCAAACATTAGAATTGACATAAATATGATAAAATGGGGCAATCCCAGACGCCTATATTCTTCAGAAACTCCAGTCAACTGAAACATGGCAGTTATTCTCACAAGAGGAACACTATAAACAACCACCAAAAAAGGGAGAATAACAAAGCTCTTTGCATTTAGTATATTTGCTGGTTTTGCAGCCACTATAAGGGATGTTTTTAATGTTTGTTGATCCTCACAACAGAGGAACATTAAATCCAGCTATAACCATATGTTAAATGCAAGAGTCTGGGATAAAGAAAATAGTCTAAAATTAGTGTTTACTAAATATAATGCTGTAAGAGAATAAATTCATCAACTTCAGTGCCACTATCAGCTTGTCGTAAGTTAAACTCAAATGTTTACAAGATCAGAATTTCAGCTGAAAGGAAAAACATGTTTCAGTAGAGACAAGTCACCACACTAGGCACAGCCTTCTCCACTGAACTTTTTACATTTTCACTTTATTGCTGACAAGATGTTAGAGGCTCTTCCTGGTAGGCATTTTAACATATATGGTAAGATATTATTCCTACACGTGGGAGAATAAAGTATGCTGGTGGTATTCCACAAGTGTGCAAACTTTATGCCAGAAAGAGAAAGTTAAACTAGCAAAATTGGTATTTAGCTTCTCTCAGCACTGGAGACAGAAAGAAGTATGCATGAACAAGACCAAGCTATTCTGATTACCATTTTGCTAGTATGTTGCATCTGAGGCAGATGTTTGTTTCCAGAATAAACAAACTTACAAAGTGCTCCTGACCTGACTTGACCTAACTCATTAAAACATATTTCAATGAGAAGGAGAATCATCACAAACTTTCTGAATTTGAGGTAGATAAACTCAATGAGCTACATTTCTGATGTTGCTGGTCATCTCCTGTTAGGTGCTACTCATTTCCTGCAGTTAACACTCATTCAAAACCAAACCAAAACAAAATATTGTTTAGTTTATATAATAGTCACTTCCAATACTGAAACACAACTAGCTACTGTAATTATCATGAGGATTTCTTTTCACTGCCTGCAAAATAGGAGGCATTTCCTCTCCAGGAAAGGTTATAATGATATGTGGACTATTTGTCAGGTGATCTTATGAAAATCACACAAAAGAAATGAGGAGATACTGTAAAACAAACAAACAAAAATATTAGACTGCAGCTTACACTATGAATATCTGAGAACCCACGTTATGCATAAAACTATAAAACAGTGAAAACAGTACAAATAGAACAGAAGAGCTACATGTGTGTAGCTAGGAATAAAGCTGCTTACTGTTAAAAAGGCTTTCATGAAACAGACTGTTGGAGTTCAATCTTCAAGTTAAAATTCACAACTTACTATGTGAATGTTTAACCACACAGCTGTATATCTTCTAATGTTCTTTCAGATTAAAAAAAAAAAAGTAACTTCTTTCACTCTAAGGAAGAGGATATTTTAGTAATAGGATGATACAACTCTATTGCTTTCAGATGTCCAACACAAAAGACCCTGTGCTTCTCAATAATGCACCACTGCTACCAACATTACGCCCGTAAGTTCTTATCATCATGCTATTGCTTCCTATGATTACATTATTTCCTCTCAAATTCACATCTCTCTACAGCTCCTATCTCCCTACGGGATCCAGTTACTGCTTATTCCTTTTTGACCATGCTAGAGTGCAGTCCTGGACCTAGTGTGTAACATCTTGCTGGCTTTACCTTTTTCCTCCTGCAGACATCCTCTTTCTAGGCAGTCTTGCAAAAATTTTTTTGTGAGATAAACAGAATTTCTGCTAGTTTGAGATTTTTTTGTTCTTTGCTTTTTTGTTTTTTTTTGGCAGAGGTCCTACTACAAACTATATTTTACGCAAACTTGTCCTTTAAGTAACGCTCGTAACATTTCTTTTTAAAACATCATGCTTTCTTCACTGTCAGCTCTGATCAGTCCTACATCCTTTACCACAGACTTTCAAAATACATTTCAAAGCAGGTTCCCTACAAAGTGAATATTCCTTTTACAATGCCAGTGTATGTATTTTATTACAAATACTGGAGTATTTCTCTAGTATTTCCTTCAAAAGACTTTTTTAAATACTTTTAAAGTTTGATTTGAGAGAGCGCTGATCCCTATTCTGTGAAGCAAGCTAGCGTCATTAGATGACAAAATCAAGTCTTATTGTGGCAAGAAGAAACATCATTTAGTGTCAACAACACACTGCTATTGATTTGAACTCCTCCTTGCCTCATGGGTGAAATAATAAGTTCCTACACAGACTCTCTAAGCATACCAATGGAGGAGAGAGGCAAGAAAAATACTAAAAATGGCTGTATTAAAGATACAACAGGAAATATATGACTCATGAGATGTAAATTCTTTTATCTGTATGGAATAAATTGAAGAAGAGCTTAATATGGCTTCTGCATTTTCTATGGAGTTAGATTAGAACAGAAATACACCTACCAATAATACACCAGATTTAGGCTTTCCGACAAGCACCTCCTAACTGTTCTGCAGTCTTTGTGAAACAAGCCAGCTTCATTTTCATTATCTAATATGTGAATGTTCACATTTTTAAAATGACACCTTATTTTAGCATCCTGGTTGGTTGCTACTGTCAATGTATGGTGGAGAACTGATTGAACATACAGCGTAAATTATCCTTTCCCATCGCAGGTAGGATCCCTTTAAAACAGAGCTAAGAACATTCTGTCAACACAGGTTCACTTGTTTATCATCTTTGAAAAGCAGACTGCAATTTTCAGAAAAAAAAAAAAATAAACCCTATCTTTCTTCTTAAAAGATACAAAAAGGAATAAAGCCATAGTTAGTCATGCAACATCAACATAAGTACCACTTCGCACATTAATAGTTTTTTTTCTAGAACTTAAAGCTGTGCCTTTAAGCAAATCTGCTAACCAAAAAAAAATGTAGTGAGATGAAATACTACTTATGTTGTCTAATTGAACCAAAAATTTAAGCTAATTTCAAACACTTTTGTAGCACTGAACTTAGCATGCTAGAATTCCACAGTCCATCTCTGAGAACATGAACAAAGTAATATACAAGGCATAAAAAATTATTTCAAGATAACTTACTTTTTAAAATACTTAAGTGTAGGGAACAAAGCTATTTTCATACCACATCCAGAAAATGGATGAGGTGTGAAAGAAATCTCTTGTTTAATGTGACCTTTGGCTGTACTTTCACTTGTCATCATTATGAAGTAGCTACTTTCAGTGCCAACACATAAGCTGCGTTATATTACCCTATAACAGTAGTAGCACGTCTTTCAGGAAGTGTTTCGTACTCCAAGAAACTGGTGGCAGAATGCACTGACAGCACTTACCTTTGTAACTGCTTATAATAGGTCTTATTCAACCGTAAGACCTCATTTAAACAAGGAACTAAGAGTGACTGTACTAAATTTCATAGAGCGTGTCACATAAACTAGTATATGTTGAGGAACTCCCTTGGAGTTCTCAGCTTCAGTGAAAACATTCAAATAAGGAGAAATATAAATTTGAGATTGGAACTCTGCCCCAAATAATAATATTCAGAGCTTTGTTACTGTGCACAGACCAAAAATACTGCAACATACTTGACTTTCCTTAACGTATGTAATCAAGAAAATACTTCTTAAAAGCAAATGAATTTGAATTTCAAGTAAGATTAATAGAACAAATACAACAAATTTATGTTTTATACAATGGTAGCAAGCTACAGAATAAAAATCAGTAGCTATCATTATCTGAAGCTGTTCATCTAACACTGTAGAGAGAAAAAACCATTGATACATACCGCACACACATTTTTATCCATGTATATAAATCAAAGGAAACAGCTTTCTTTAAGGCAAGCATATGAAGATACTAAAGCAAGATACAAATTAAATATTCATAAATTCAATATTTCAAAATAAGGAATTTGGATATACACATGCATAATTTAAGTTCTATAGTGAAACCTGTCTACAGAGGCCATTTCTACTGTATTTCAACAACACTGAAACTTGAAATGTACAATGCAGCCTTTCCATGCTGTGTTAAAACTTTAAAGTATATAGTAATTCATTTCAAGCACTAAACATAGAATAAAGGCCTCGTTATGCACACAGCACTTTTGCAGATGAACTGCTGCTTTGCCCTATTCATTAGAGCCCTGAAACAGGGCTGTCAGTCACAGCACTCTCCTGCAAGGTGCCTTTACAACTGCCCAACAGGTTACTCATTAGGAACTGAGGTCAAATAGGCAACTTGAGCAAACAGGCTCATCAGTCCTGAAAAAACCCAGCAGTCAGAATTGACTCCGAGTCAAACTCTGATACCAGGCACCTGTTTTAAACTCCACGAAGCTGATGCTCATATACAAAGCCTAGAGCTGGCCCCTTACACTGTTTTTATATGTTCACTCAAGCCTCTCTGGAGTAAAAGATTAGAGTTTAGACCTTTTAATAGTCAAAAGGAAGCAACACAAAAACAGACTTCACAACAGTATGTTGTGCACTAGGATCTACGAACAGAGAACCTGAGAGCAGTTGACATACAACAGAGATGTTAAATTTTTGGAGCTTATAAATTCCTATGCATACAAAAAACACTGTAGGGCATGGGGGAACCCTACTACCCAACTTCCCCCCTTGAAATACATCGTCTTCTGCATGAGTCTAAAGATACCACTATTCCTCCTCATATATATAAACCCCATATATATAAAACCTTGCCGATAAAGGAAATCTCCATGAGAGTTATTAATGTGAATATATTACTTTTATTAGAAATTAAACATATCGATTCAAATATCAAAAGTCTCATTTTAAAAACATCCATTTTACTGGGACAAAAATATCTCAAGTTAACTTTAAGAAGAATTACAGAGCACTTATTTAGGGGATAACAGAACTACTCTGTTTCAACATGTTTTAAAGTAAACATTTTTGCTCCTTGAAGGTCACTCATTTGATCTTGACACATCTATGAAATAATAGAAGCAAAAGCTAAGTGAGTTGAAAAGTTATATTAAGCAATAGAAAGCTAAATAAAATTAGTATCTACATGGTAAATTACTTCATTGAAAACCATCTATGGATTCTGCAAAGAATATACTTTTGCCTTAGAGCTAGTACTTTAATTTTCAAGAACCAAGAAAAAAAAAAAAATCAAAACTAGTCAGTAACAATGCAGCGTCGAAAAGCAATAAACTCAAAATTAAGTTATAAATAATTTAAAGCATGTCATGAAGATGTATTAATAATTCATCAGATAAATAATTTACTAAATAATCAAATAAATAAATAATGAAATACATAAATAAATCAGCAAATAAATAATTCTGCAAAATAACCTAAACAATAAGTCACTAAAACAAATGACAAACCTACAAAACTACAATGATTTTCTAAATTCTGATAGTTTTAAATAAACAAATGTATATAAACTAGATCAGTCTTTGGTGGATAGAGAAATATTTTTCACTGCTATTGGTGAATTCCTGATTACACTGCACAAGGATACAATTTTAGGTTTTACAAGAGTGCAGCTTTTCCCTTGTAAATTATTAACATGATTGCTACAATACATCCTGCTCTGTATTTTACACATAATCCTTTATGTAGCTCATTTTTCCCCGAAAAAAATGAAAATCTCTTTATAACATTCTTAAGTCACGTATTTCTTTTTTTTTCCCTGGGTGCAGTACTTACAATACTGCAATAGCCTTCTTGGTGGTTCTCTTACTGTCTTCTGGAAACCTTCAGAAGTTTTGCTGCAGGGGGAAAACAAGTAGAATAACCTTAATTATTACAGATGGTATCTCATTCATTAGCGTATGACAACTTTTTATTTGAAAGCACAAGAAAACCTGTTTCATAATTCTACAAAGCAACTTAATGTGAAACACCATTACAGTTTGCAGACTACCGAAAGTTTTCAGAAGTCTTTGGTGGAACGAGTTCAAGCAGACTGAGGCCTGTTTCTTGTATTTAAGCTGACACACAATCTGTGCAAACTGGCACTAATTCAGATATAAAGACAAACCACGAGAAGGACAAAATACTTGGCTGACATCTAATGTTATCCTTGATTTTGGAAGTTCATAGTCCTTGAAAGAATACAGTGAGATCATTTAATAACCACTAGCTAAGTACATTCACAATTTAATTACAACACTGCACTCTAAAGCCAACACTGGTACCACAAAGGTCAAAATCCACTCATCTCCTGAATTAATTTTCATTCTCCATATATTTTAATGAATAATATTGACAGTCACCATAATTTTCCTCAAAGTGGTATTCTGTAAATACAGCAGTTAAAGAAATGTGCCAGAAGTGTAATCATGTTAGCAATTTTTATCCATTCCGTCAAAAAGGTTTATTTGCTTTCTTTTGTAACACACATTACAGGAAAGAGACACAGTTTTATAAACCGTGCTACTGACATGGATTCTTGATCCCTGTACAGGACTGTAAAACTGAATGCATACATCAAACATGAGGTTATATATTGTACATATGCACTTTTTTTGCTACTTGGTTCAAAGGTAATCAGTACGCAGTTCTGTTTCTGCTGGTAAGGTCTCAAATGGTTGATGGTGTTGCTGTATTTCAGCACCTAAAAGCCTAAAGGATAATTTACTCTTAAAACGACCTGGACACATTATATTTAACAAGGCTCAAATTCTCTTCAGGGATTATAATAAGAAAACACTTTGCTTAATCATAAATTTTATATTTATCTTGGCTAAACACCCTCCTTTGGATAGACTGCCATGTTTTGTCAGGAAAAATCAACACAGTGGAAATGAAGTACTTGTTCTGTTGTGTGGTCATTCAAAAGAGTATGTAGAAGTAATGTAAATGTGCATCAGCACGGCTGATAATTTCACGCTTTCATACACTCATTTCAATTTGCTTTAAAAAGGACTATTCCTCCTGACTAAATATAGTCATCATGAAAAAGCATACCTCCCCTTTGAGCTAATAACACTGCAAGGCCCCCAACACAGGAGTACAAAAAACTTCTATATTTTAAGGAACTTGAAGCACTTTCTTCTCATAATATTTTTCTGAAGTGGGACAAATGAGACTTATTTTGCTAAGGTATTCTCTTTTAGTGCCCAAATTTCAGTTTGAGAATGCCAGTTCATTCCCACACCATATCTGCAAATCCCATCCACCCTAAACAAATCATACATATCCCAAATCCTTCTTTTTGAAAGTAATGAATCCTTGTAAAAGCAGTATATACCTTCACACATTAAAAGATTTTGAGGATTACTGGGACATAAAATGGCTCAGGAATGATCCTAAGGTTCTGGAATTAGACCTTCTTTAGCAAGTACTACTTAGTCATAGATCATTTTCATTCATCTGCAGCTTGGAAGCCTCTGATAGCAAAGCAATTTTTCACCAATGAGTTACAGTAGAACTAAAACCGTAATTACAGTAACCAATGTCTTAACACCACGTTTCTTCCTTTTGCAATTTACTTAGTTTTTAATAAGTTTCATGTTTAATGTGGGCTTCTAATCTGTGGTTACAGAACTGACCTCCTCACACAACTATTTCCAAGTTAGAGGGTCATAACTCCCTGCTCAAATAGACATGTAAATCATTTAAAGAAAGGACACAAACCAGCCAATGATCTGAAATACAGACACTTTTATCTCCTGCAAGGAAATAAAAACTCCATCATACACAACAGGTAAAGAACCGAAACCGAGTATGATTCCATTCCTCTGTTCTGCCAGCTGCTCCTTTTCTCCCCAGCCCTCAGACATACTGAAGGTGCCTTTACTCAACAGATCATGCAAAAGATTGGTCAAAAAAAGACTGAAGCAAAAGGCAGTGCCATTCAAGTGTAGTTCACGGAGAAAGAACACCAGAAATCAGCTAATTGTGTGCACTGCACTCTGCCCAAGCTGAGAAACTGAGTGCCTTGCTGTACTCAATTTATTCTGTGTGATAATACAAGGAACTGGATTGTACTGCATACCTAAGAACAAATTTCAAAAATTTACAATGGCAAAAGTATAAATAAGGCTCATGGCAAAAAGCTCTAAGCAACAATTCTGCATTTTGATACTGCCATCACCAGAAAGTTTCTTAGTTTGCAAGTATAAATCACATCAAAAGAAACCGCATGCTGCTGCTTTTTCCCTTTAGGAACTTATGAACATAGAAACCAGAGGAAATTTCAGAAAATTGTGACAACATATGATTTTAAAATTTAGGATTGCAATTTTAATTTTTTTTCTGAATGTTCAGGAGCAAATACAGGGGAAAAGAAAAAGGCTGGACAGACATGCTTAACCAAATTAAACGTAATATAAGGCACTGACCACTGTATTCTGATTCACATTTCAAGGATTCTTTGAAATGTTATAAAGTTACATAGAATATTTTGCACTATCAATGAAAACGGATTCTTATATTCAGGAAGTTAATATGTAAATCATTTCCAGGCCAGAAGCCTCATTCCTCTGCCACGCTTCCCTCTATTACGATTGATCAATTAAATTAAAAATTATGGTTTTGGCCGACTTCACACAGAAAGATACTGTTGTGACAGAGTACAGTACTTCAATAAAATTCTTAATGTATCTCCAATTTTTACCATAAAAAGCAAAGAAGTGCTTGTTACATATATTGTATAAGTCTAACTGAAAGCCGCCAAAGTAACCCAGCATTACAATCAGTTATAGGACAATTTTGAGTGTGTTCCTGATAAGGACCTTGAGTATTTCTTGAATAACTTTTTAACAAGCTTCTTTCAATTGTCTCTTAGTAAAAAATCAATTTTGGAATATTAAAATACATAGCAAAATGCTAAATCCCAAACTACCAAATCAACTGCTATCAATACAACACATAGCTCATTTGACTGTTATGACCCACGTTTCCTAGTTGATTTTTAGATAAAAACAAGCAGATTACTAGCAAAGGTTTATCTCAAATTCCCACATGTACAGCATGCCACATTAAATATATGCAAATCAACCTCGTTCTCCTCTAGTTTTTTTGAGCTGACAACTCATATGACCTGAAGCCATGGTTAACGATTACAATTATTTGACTTTCATATTTATACAATCAGTCATCAGATATGCATGTAAATTGATTTTAACAGATAGTTTTGTATTCTAATGATCAACAGTAAGTGCACACTTTACCAACCTCTTAATTTATAAGAAAATAGAACTTATATCATTTTTCACAATTAACCCTTTATTGTATTGATCTGCAGTATTCACTGAGGACTTCATTACACGTTAGCCCAGAAGTACTCCAAACTATGGGGTACTTATTTTGGTAACAAAACTCAATTTTTCAGTTAAAACCACTCTTATATGGTGTTTAAAAACCCCACAATTACTATCCTAATTTAAACAATGCATTGCCTATTAATTAGAAATGATGAAACATAATTAATGCTTAAATAAATGGACTGGGCAAAACATTAATCTACAGTTAGCTCATATTCACATTTTGCTATTTAAAGTTCTTTTTTCCTTTTCAAAAGAACCTTAGTCATGCACTTCTTGATTCTAATAAGCCCTCAGTTGTCATACACATGACAAAGTACAAGCCTACATTTAAGATCCTTATTTCTCAAGTAATATGCTTAAGGCCAAAGCATTTCTCTGTTGCCATCACAAAACATATTACTGAATCAGCTCTTTTTTTTTTTTTTACATAGCTGCAAATTTATTCTTTGCAATTACATTTTTATTTAAATATCCTATTTATTGAAGCACCAAATACAAAACTACAAATTGCACAGATTTGCACGTGAAGGACTGAATACTTTATATGCAGCGTGCAGTCATCATCTTACACAATTAATGGTGGTTGGTCTTTAAGGATATCCATACAAAAGAGAGTGGACATTGAATCTTACCCACAAATAGACCAAATCATGCCGTATTCCACAGAAGGGCTCTCCCAGTTTAGGCCTTAACTGTTATTGGATTAAATGCTTATGCTCAAATTTTAGTAAAGCAAAAGCTGACAAATCCCTTTTTCAGTATACTTTAGTACCAATACTGATATTTTAATTTAAAAAAATGCAGAGTCTTTCTACTTTCTATAAATGACTGAGGTACCGAGTCTGTTCATCTTTTATCGGGGTGAGCACTGTATACTCCAAGTTCTGCTACCATTCTCTTCTTGGCTGCCTGCTCCAACTAATTTCAAGTGAAATTTATCCATTATGAGATTTTTAAATACATTCTCCAGAACAAAAAGCAGCACAGAGACATAACAGCACTCATCTCAGATACCTAATGCTGATTCAAGTTCCTATGATGTATCACAGACATAAGAAACTTAAAGCCATGTTACCACAGTAATGAACACACACCTTAATCTCTTAAACACTGTTTAATGGACTTTTCTGACTTTTAAAAAGTCTTAATTTCACACTGAACATAATGAGAAAGGTACTGAATATATGATAGGATTCTGTTGCTTTCTTAATAGTTATTTGCCTTAAACTAAGATCTGGCACTATGGTAAATACTGATAATGAAAATAAATTCTCTTCAATCTTTCCCTTATTGGAAAACATCTTCTCAGTCTTCAACAGATCTTGATTTCATTTAGAACATAATGAGAAGTCTGCGGGCCTGCAGAAAGGGGAAATCCATCCCACCCTAATCACTAACCCAGTGTTAACACCACAGGTATCAACACAGAAAGACCTCGGTTTCTTTTATATAATGCAGTGATATGAGTTAACCGCCTTGAAGAGTGACTGTAAGGTTTATACTTTGGCAGCCAAGGCAGACCTTAAGACAAATGGAAAGGTGACAAAGCTCTTAAAAGTTATATGTGAAACTCCAATACAAATGGCCTGAAGAGTGGGAAATTAAAAGACAAATAAACCAAGATACCAATGTATATACTTAATGTGTAAAGATCTAATAAACTTAGAAAACAGAATTTCTAGTTTTTAAAAATGACTGATATCCTCCACTTTAAGCTTAACTGTATTAAAAATTACAGACCTGGTAATGTCAGCTTTGTACAAAAACAAGTAAAAATTAACAACTGCATAAGTATGGGTGACTGAGCCAAAGCAGTCCTACTCTGACTCATCAATACAGCACATTCATTTAAGTTAGAATTAATATAAATATTTCCACAAGATGCCTGAATTTAGATTAAGGTGAAAACAAAAAAAAAAATCCTGTTACAATTCACTATTTTAAAAAGTATGTTAATATTTCATCATAAAGATCAATGATTAGAACTAGTATATGACTAACAATACTCAATGTGTTTATTAAAAACCAAGAGGAAACAAAAAATAGAAAGCAACTGGTGACACCTTCTGATGACAACTTTAACGTAAAGAGTTGCAACTACAATAAATTCTACAGCTAACAGTTAAATCAAGGCTTTGAGTAGAAAGAAGGCCAATAAAATGCATTCTTGGAAATGAGAAAGTAGAAAATGTCCACCTGGAAGAAAAACATGAGCACAGTGACAGCATGTCAACTGTCGCTGCTTTATCTTAGTCAAAAAATGAAGTTGAGATCCATGAAATATAGTAAACCATTTACCATACTGGCCTTGTTGTACAGTAAGATGTTCTTTTGCATGGTTTTACACATAAGAAACAAACATGAAAATGGATCATAAGTTTAATACAACTAGGTAGGTAAGTTTAACCATCTGTATCCAAAGGTGATCCAATTTGATTAGAAATAATCAAGGATAAACATACATCAAATTGCATTGTCCTTAATGTAGAAAGTATAGCCTTTATTATGCTTAGTTAACGCCATACCAAAACCTTCTAACTATTTTGTAACTCAACAGAGAAGAAAATATATGATCAGCTGGGTAAGTTCCACACAGCCGTATAAATACCATCAGAGGTGCAAGGCATGGGAGGAAAATACCAAAAAAGGAGAACATGAGGAGGACAGAAGACATACTGCTCATTTTGATGAAAAAATTATCTAAGCCCACACTTAGGTCATCTAAATGTGATAAAAAACATAATCACAGAACCTCAAAGTGTCAGTTTGCGAAACGGAAAACCTCACACCACCTCCAGGATGTTTTATTTCTACCAATATCAGTAACGTTTGCATTCCCTAAATCCCACTCCATTTTACAATGGTGACTAAATGTCACTGGACTTATTAACACTAAGAAACAGACTAATAAGAATGGTAATCATCTGCTTGCATAAAATTTGCCCACTTCTTTGGTGTTCCCTGTCTATAGAAGAGTGGCACATGAATACCACATAGGCAGCCACTGCCCCTTCCGACATGAAGACTCCTTCTGAGATAGCCAGTGTGACCAGAAGAACTATTGCTTTTGGCATGCAAATAAACAAAACATGGAAACTTCACGTTTAAAAAACCCAAAAGGATTCACAGTTTCTCTTAGAACAAGTGCATATTTTACACAGAATCATCAAGTTAGAGAATTTAAAACACAGCAGAGAAGTGCTGCAAATTTCAACCCAGTTAATGGATAGATGAATTTAGGAAAGAGGATGTAAGCATCATCAACATAAGACAAAATTGCTGGGTTTTATTTTAAACATGCTTAAACTCAACATTTTAACTTAAATTACCTTAAATATTTAAGAATGATGTACATTTTACATCTCTTGCCACCTGAATCTGGCGATCCAAATGTCTAGAATAGCACATTTGGAATGCTGAGTTATATTAACATCATACTAACTATAGCAGTCCAATTTCAACAAATTTCTCTGCGTTTTTGCATATCGCTGAATAAATGACTCAGGAATTAGTTTACTTTTCTTGGAGGCATTATATGAGATTATTTCTTAGTCTCCTCCTCTTTGATTTAGTACACCTCTTAAGATAATTTATTAATGTTTTGGATATCTCATTCATCATCTATTATTACTGGTGTCATAAATTAGAGGAATGGAACAGAGCACTGGACTATACACTTTTTCCATATTCATCAATAAAATAGCCACCTCTGTTAGCAAGCACTGTACAAACAAAGCTGGTTCATCCACTAAAGTGAGAGCAGGAGTACTTTTTAAAATCAAATCCCCAAACAGATCATTAGATTTGTAGTGTAATATGTCATTAGTGAAGTAAAAATCAGTAAAAAAGGTTAAAAACACCTGGTCTGCAAAAGACAAAAGCATGTCAGACATTGCTAAGTCCTGTAAATTATTCAGATGAATTAGAAAGCTGATGAATACCAGTCTTTTATGAGAGAGAGAGAGAGAGACAGAGAAACGATTAATTGTTAAAAATGCTGTAATTTTGCCAGCATACTAAAAAAAAACCAGTAAAAAGTGGAGGAAAGATTCAACTAACAGAAACTTTAATGGCAGCATGTAAGTCTTTGATATTTCTCAGAAGACAAGTTACTTACAGCAGTGATAACCAGGAAAAACAAAGTCCCTTGCCAGCACTTTTTCTTTTTTGAATAAGACAACCTAAACACAAAGTACATTGGAAAATACAATTGTGAAGATACCAGAATATTTTCAAGATAATGATCATTAACGGGAATCCTATCAATAATAAGTTACACAGCAGTATACTGTGCTATATAAATTACCTGAAGGAAGACAGAATTAATATTATTATGAGAACATTAACTCTGACAATACAAGATCATTATGCCTGCATTAAATTAGATCTTTGAATAAAGTCTGAATATCCAAAATTTCACTTTTTGATGTTTTAGGCAAGATTCAGTTGATATATTTTGTAAACATTCACTGTTTTCATTCCTTTATCTAAAAGTAAATATCTCATTAAGGCAAATTAATATTTTATATGATATAACAATACTGCATTCACCTCTTTTCTAATTGTTACATGAAAAAGTTTGAGCCAGGTTTAGTAATTCATTAATGTAATCAGACAGAGAATTTAAGTTCTTATAAGAAAATTAGAAAAGGACTGCACATTGTCAAGATTTGTATTGGCTAAATATAAGTTGCTTCAGTTTAGCAACTGTGCATCCAATTTCTACATGAAATAGTTGTTACTTTTAATTCTTTAGGTATTACAGATAGGGTATTTCAGGCTTCAATATCAGCTGAAAAACAACAAAACTTTTTCCAACTAAACAGTCTTTCATTGTGCCACCTCTAAATCAGGACCTTTATTATTTTCCATATAGACCCTTCACTATCTATAGTAATGGATGATTAAAAAAACCTACTTCTACCAATGCTTTTTAAAGCTAATTAAACAGATTTATACAGATGCATTTTCCCTTTATTATGTTTAGAATTATTAACAAAAAAGTTTAATGAACTACATAAGACACTTTTCTGTAGTTACGATTACCTGTGGAATGCAAAATGAATTATGTGAACTGCATCTGACTAGTCTCCAGTTTGATCGGTGTTTGGCCATGATTATGATACCTGTTGCTCAATCTAAAGAGTAATTTGCAGTCAAAAGGACCTTGACTGAAAATAAGCAGGACTCTCCTTGTACTAAGGTGCATGTGGTTTGAGGACTGACACAAAGCAGAGAAACCAATCCCTCCTCTGCTTGAGAGCAGCCATTTGTACTGACTCTTATCTCTGTGTCACTTTGTACAAAAACGTGTACTGCCAGAGAAACACCGAGATCTGCTCTTTTCCCTGTAGATTATGATATTCACCCATCACATATGTCTCCTGAATTCTATCTGTAGCCACAGTGAATTTCTAATTTCTAGAACAGGGAACTTTATTATACAGGAGACTATCAGTATGTCATACCCACAATTTCCAGCAGCAGTCTAGAGGGGTAACAGGTACAAGATAATTCTCTGGTGCAAAAAGGACTTTACTGAACCTGGTCTCCATGATCGATACGAGTGCTCTAGCAACGGGGGTAGTAGCACAAAAAAATTAAGTGTTGGCAATGGCACCACCATTCCATCTTGCAAGAGTTTTCTTGACTTGGTGTTTCCAAACCATCTGAGATTTTTTACCATTTCTGCTCTTTTTATTCACCTAGAAGAGAACTTATGTCTGCATGGAATTGTTCACAGAACCTCAAATCAAGGCACATGCACTGCTGGATACCTAAGACCAACTCCAATATATTAATCTTGGGATGCGTGGAAGAAGGTTTATATTTTCCTCAACCTAAAAAAATCACTTCCTTACCTAAAGCTTTACAACAAAGCCCTAGTGAAGGGTATCCAGAATTACCCAATCTCCATTATTTTCCAGGTAAATAAGCAGGTAACTTGTCCTCTATTCTGAATACATAATTTCACTTATTAATGACAGATCTCAACATTAATTAATGACTGCGTGGAAGTGCTGAAAAAATAACGGAAATAATGCTTTAGCGTACCCCATATGGAATCTGGAATACAAGAGGCAAATTTCCCCAAATAATTATGCCAACATAACTTTCCTTTAAGCACTTGCTACCTAATTATCATAACTTCCAGGCCTGCTGAAAATGTCACCAATAGCCAGCAAATTGCATGGTGAATACACATCAATCACTGAGAAGTAAAGGAAGATATTTGCACTTATTTTTATTAAAGGTTCTGCAAGACACAATGACCTGCCTTCTTTTTAATACCAGAGATCCATAAAGCTTCAAATGTTTATATACCTGCTAGGATGAGTACCCATAGATGTTGATTCTTATGGTGGTTATAAGGAATATCACAGTTATGTTCTTTAATCACAGAAATTACATGAAATTTAAACCTTTGCTTCTCAGAAACATCCTATCCTCCAAACTCTGCTGAGTACCTATACTCAGTCAGACACGTATTTTTAAAGCCCACTAGAACATTCATTCATGTAGCTCATCAGAAGCACACATGGACCTGCAGTAACTTAACACATCTATTGGGGGGGAAAGGCAAAGCAGGACATTTGAAATCCAGTCACTATAAAGTAGTGATTAAATGCAGGAGGAGAAGTGAGGAGATGGTATTCTGAAGGAAGCAGACAGGTGGGAGTGGAGGGCAGAAGCTGATACCATCGGTACGGAAGATAAATACCTCCATATTGGGTTGCGATATTCATTTCCTCAACACAACTATACCACTAGGAAAGCAGTTTACTCCAGCTACATGATTTAGCAACTGTTAAACCAATGCTGTTAAATTCAGAATCCACTAGAAACATACTACAAATTGTTGCGAAGAAACAGGGGTTGTTTACTCCTCATTACAGTGTCAGTGAGTCAAAGAGTAGATCTTAAACAACAAAAGCCTGACAGAAGAAAATGCCGACAGCCCTGTCAGACTCCTGGAAGAGAAAGTCAAGGCTCAAATGATTGTGTTGATCTTTGACTGAAGCTGTAAAACAAGTTTCTTTCTTCAACACCAAACACAACACCGCAGCCAACAATAAGGAATCCTTTTGTTTTTTTCCACACAATGAATTTCAAGTGTCATAAACTCTGGAGATTTTTAATCACATAAAAAGGCATTAGCAAGGCAAATGAATATAACCCAGACCCATAAACAACCAAAGGACTGGTTTTCCTGACTAACCTTATTTTTCCCTCTCTGATCTAAATTCCAGTACCAAGACTTCTTATTAATAAGTACCTTAAGGTTTAACCAGCTTCTAACCCAAGATTTTTTTCTTTCATTACTTAAATCTGAACAGTTGTTCAGATTTGTTCACTGACTAAATTCCAAAGTATCCATGTTTTATTAGTCACATGGAAACTGGACTGCTACCCACAAGACTTCAAGATAAAATGCTCCACTAATACGGATCAAGAGCTCCCATTCAAGGACTACCAGCCTTACAATACAGTAGTTCCTGCTCTCAATTCAAATAAAGGTAATAAAAAAATACCATATTTTCTGTTCAGAAGTCATCCTTAGTCATCCTTCCTGAACTCCTGATTCTTAGCATCACCCCTAATGTCCTACATAATTCTGCCAATCCTTACTTCAAGAAGAATTCTAATTAAAAAAAAAAAAAGCCTACATTGACTAAAAGCCTGTCAACGTATCTTCCAGTGTAATTTTAGTGTATTTATAAGATTTCTGCTGCTACTCATTAAAAATCAGATTCAGCATTTACTTTTTAATTTTAGATGACTTTATTTGAAAAAAAAAAAAAAAAAAAATCTAGCCCATACCAAGTAAACTGATGTCAACATGCTGCAGCTGCCATAACCACTAGAGAAGAGTAACAGCAGAAATGAACAGTTAATGACTAGTAACAGAGCCAGAAACAATGGACAGACAATAGTTTAATTTAACCAATGGGTGGACACCCTCTTCTTCCAACCTCTCACCTCCAGTGAATTTATCTTGGTTATAACTATATTAGTTATATTCATATATATAATATATATATACATATATATAGTATATTTTCAAGTTTGTTGAATTGCAGGTTTTTCCATCACTGACATTAACAGTGAAGTCACTCAGGACTTAAAAGTACAGACCAATTTTTTCTTCCAGCAACAAATCTTAAGCATCCAGAAGCACAGGACTTCTTGATTTCTTGAACTAAGTGCTTACTCAGCAGGCATCCAGAAAGTAATGCATTATTTCACTTAGCCATACTAGCACTTTGTTATCCATTTTATGTAAGAATTCATAACGATAACAAGTGTATTGTTTGACATGCAGCAAAAACATGGGCAACCAACAGATATTTCCTCTGACCCCTGTCAGATCAATTAGTTTCCATAGCAGAGACAAATGCCTTCAGAACAGCAAAGCAAGACAACAGAAATCCTCTCAAATGGTAAAAAAAGCCGAATATATGAGGTAAGGAAGTAAACTAGGTTTAAAACAATAAACTGCATTGAAGTGATTTTCTATACTACAGCTAAAGCTGTTCCCAGTAATATACAGCATCACACACAGTACTTCACAGTAAATAAATTTCATGAAATCATTTGTGTGCCTGAAAGACATGATATAGACTACCCATCCAAAGTGCATTACAAATATCTATTTCATTTTAATACAATAGTATTGTTGTGGTTTAAGCCCAGCCGGCAACCCAGAAAACCATGCAGCCGTTCGCTCACTCCCCCCACTGCCTCCCCCTGGTCCTGGAAGGATGGGGAGGAGAACTGAAAGAATGTAACTCCCACACGTTGAGATAAGAACAGTCCAGTAACTAAGGTATAACAAAAACCACTACTGCTACCACCAATAATAATAATGATAAGGGAAATAACAACGGAAGAGAATACAACCGCTCACCACCCGC